>JAPMOR010090133.1:1028450-1099705 GCA_026543865.1 Argiope aurantia
ACACTTTTTTCAAATAATAATCATAGACTAAAATTTGTGAGTATTCACCTTCTGTATTCTAAGAAAGATTATGGTCTCCTATTTGTAATTACTTGACTTTATTTAAGGTGCAGTTAAAAGATAGCTTTTGAAATTGCATAAAAAAATTTGGGAACATTCCAAAATGAATATGAGGATTAAAAATATGTATTTTATTTTAAATTAAACAAAAACATCAAAAAGTAAACGACAGTCTTTTATCCTGATATTCTTCATTAATAAAAAAATTACAATGCTTTTTTATAACTTTATATTCCTTTCTAAATATCCTTAACTTTTCTAGGCAGAATAATATCATTTCTAAATTTATTATTAATAGATTTTGCTACACATGTGTTACAACCCGAGATGTGCTTGACTTCTGATATCTGTTAAAGTATGAAATAAAATTAACGTCTCAATGTTTTGGAGATTTATTAATAAAATAAACCTTTATCAATAATAGACTTCAAGAATTTTCCAATTTGAAACTATAATGCTTTAGTTTACATTTGAAATTTATTTCAGAATTTAATGAATTGGCATAAAAGGCCACAGTTTTGTGGACCTTATTCTATTTCAGTCTAGTAAAGAAGGAAAATATACATAATACTCGAAATTCGTTTTTCTCCTTACAGTATTTGAATATATTTTAATTAGTTATAAAATCATTCAATGCGTAAAATACATTTTCTCTTGATTTAATAACCTAATTACTGATTTAAAGTAATGTTTGTGTATCGTCCAATTAATCAAAAGATATATTTAGTAGATACCATTTCAAATAATTAGACAGGTTAATTCCTTTTATTGTTGGTATACGTCGTTGAAGCGACAGTTTTTTTTTCTCCTTACTGCTCATAAAAATAAATGTCTCGGTAAGAAATTATTCTTTTTTTTCCATTAACTACTCTTTATTAATGTTATTCAAATTACCATGAAGAAGTTTGTTTAGAAAAGATTCAAAAGAAGCTAATTATAGGAAATAATTGTTTAGGTAATAAAAAAATAGCGATTAGAAAAATCGTTAAGTTACAAATACTGTTTCTTCGCTATTGAAAAGAGAATACGTGTTGAAAAAAAAAAGATTCAGGATAAGAGAACTTTGCCCTCGTAAAAAAACCTGCATGTATTTGAAAGAAGAAAAAAGTGAAATTGCTTTAAAGGTCCACTTACAAATAAAATTAACTATCGTTTTTAGGTAAGAAATTCGTAATTATTTTGAATACTAAACATCTTTAAATAAACTGTGAAGAATTTATTTTCCACATCAACATTATGGTGAAAAGGAATTTTCCACGACAGCAATATAAATGCAAAAGGATGTGTCTTATCTTAAATAAGTATCACCAATTCACTTTTAAGTCTATACAAAAAAAAAAAAAAAGTCGGAAATCTAGTTTAATATAGCAGCATTTGGCACTAAAGCACAGGTCAGCAAGCCCCAGAGTATTAAGACTCATAGGTAAATTAACCTACGTCCCAAATGTAAGGGCCTTTTTTGAACACCCACTGAATATTTCTTTTTATGTTACCCAGACATTATATATTCTCTAGGTGCCCCTCCCTCCAAATAGGCGCAGAACTGCGTAAAAAAAATTCTCACGGAAAATTAGTTTCTCTTTAATTGCCACAAGAGAGAGAACTTAATTTATATTGCATTGATTAATCTTAATCATATTTTTACTGCTTCGGAAAAATTGATTAAAGCTGTTCGTCTAGAGTTGGTGGTAGAATTGGATGTATTAGTGTATGATCAGGTTCGAAACTTGATTTAACATTAAACAACCGAAAAAGAAGGCAAATTCTAATCATGGCTGCCAAGTAAATTCCTTTTTAATTCTCAGAATAAAGAATAAAGGGATTCGAATCTCTAACTGAAATATCGAAGCTTTTTATTTGTTTGCTTAAAGCGGGAACGCCTATGATGTTGCATTCTATGTATAATGATTTTCTATTGCACCGATTACCGAATGAGCACTAGCTTAAAATATTAAGTTGTTAATCAAAATATGAAATGTTCAAATCAATAATCAAATTATGAAACACGGAAAATGAATAACTTTGAAATAAATTGGAAAAATTCATATTTATTTTTGCATAATCACACGAATACAATAGCATCAAATTTTCAATAACTTGCTATTTTGTTGCTTCAGGATATGTAGAGAAAAAAATCGTAATAAATATTTTAAATTAATTTTAGAAATTTATTAAAGAAAAAATGGATCTAAATTTTATATATTTATTCTGTGAAACAAATTTCTTTATCTAACATTCTAAGTTCTGCTGTTATCGTGTTCACTTATATTCGAATAGCCAATCTGACAGACAGTTCTATGAATGAATTTCGTTCGAAATTTCATGAAAATATGTAGATTTGATGCGACGATCATATACCAGTTTTCATCCATTTAGCTCCAAACGGTTTTAAGTTAACTTGTTCATAGACCGATAAATAGAGTATTGGACATATGTATATAGTTCCAAAAATGTGTTTTCAGGCAAGAATATTGAAACATAGAGATTTGTCAAAAACTCAAAAAAGAACTAATTTAATTAGAATAGTTCATTAGAATTTTATAGAATTTAACAATTACAATAATTCTCTTTTAATACTTAGTGGACAAAAAAGTAAGAATATAAATGGTATAAGGATAATTAACTTTTTATATTACTATTATATGTCTGCTTCTACATTTTGGTCAATTAGATCTTCTCAGAAAATACAATTAGATCTATTACTTTAGATTACATAAAAATTCTGTAAGGAAGATAAAAAATTTTAATTATTTCATAATTTTATATAATTTATTTCCTTAGTAAATGATTTTAGATTTGATTTTTCTCCAAGCTTTCCATTGCAAATTTATGCGGTTTTAATTAATCGTAGGGCATATTAAATTTATTTGAAAGAAAAAAAATATTAAGCTTCATTTTCTTACATACTTCTTTTTCATGGATAACAGCTTAATGAAAGCCTCACAAATAATTTTTTCTCGGTTTGTTTATGATAGAACATTCTTCTAGATTCTTCGTGAAAAATGCATTCTGTTGGTAGTAATTACCGTCCTAGATTGAGCGGTAAGGTCTAACTTTTTGATAAGATAATTTGTGGTTACATCGTCCGGGATTTTTTATCATCCATCAACTCAAAGTAACGGTTACTACTTTGTCTTGAAGGTCATATAAACAAGTACAATTGGTGAATTACTTGTGATCATATTGCTTGCTGTTACTTGTATTGCGAGTATTTAGGACATATAGTTAATTCTTGTAAAATATTTTAGCTATTACATTGTATTATAGATAAAACCTCAATATTCTTTATTATTTTTATTATTTGTAGTTTTCTCTGTACTTGAGAAGAAATTATTAATCTGCAAGTTGTTTTTAAAATTATCCAGGAAAACTTTGATGATACATAAGATATTTAGAAACAATTCATTTCTGCTATAGATCATGAAATCAGAAACTCAAAGACATCGTGCCAAGAGCTCTTTATCTATGAATTAAATACAAAAGAAGTAAAAGTCAGATAAAGTCTAAAACACTTATTTCATAGCATATCCAATTGGAATATCACAAAATCCCTTAGTATGAATAATAACGTACGAAGTGTGCATTCTTCAGATGGCAAATGGAGTCAGTTAGAGCAACTGAGAAGGAAATTGTAGACTTTGTCATTTTCTTCGATTTAAAATGATCGTATGAGAGTAAAAATATTTTATAATGTATGTGATTTTATAATTATGTTCTGGAGAGCTCATTAAATAGTGCCTTTCTTCCAAATTAATTTATTAATTAACCAATCTGAGTTACAACGACTTTCATAATTACTCCAGTATGCTCCCTGTTTCCACATGGTCTCCGGGGTAATTGGGAACACCTGTTTCGGCTTCTGATCACAGTAACGAAATAATTTGGGGAGAAAATATTTGAACTGGAAAGAAGCTACTACTTATTACTTCAAAATCATAGCCTGTTACCCTTGAACCTAATGCACTGCTATTTTCCTGTTTTTCGATAAAAAGAAATGTATTATGTTTCATGGATTATCGTATATAAGTTATCGTATCTGTTTAATGTCTTCAATTTTGAGTAATTTATAATCATTCTGCCCTTAATTTTGTCAATGGAAGCCGAAAATGAAAAGTTATAAAATTGGAAATGGCTGAACTTTTTGAGATATGATATGAAAAATGTATAAGATCTAAACGCATTTTAAAATGAGTTTGGACTAGTAGTTCAACTTAATTGTCGAAAGTACGGTTCTCACTTCAATTAGAATGTTCAATATTCTATTCAACTCATTTTTCTCTGACACTGGCAGAAAAAGTTTACTTGAGCGGTAGAATAACCTTTATCTGCTTCTCGGAAATCGCAAACTAATATTCCAACAAAATAAATCTTATTTAGTCATATTGATGCTCCGTATACCTGCCACAGTGAACTGGTCATCGTCGATTCTATCAATCCCTTCATTTATGAATAACGAATTTTCATTTTAGTATCTTCAATATAATGGTTAAAAATATGTGTATTTGTTGAAAATTCAACCATGGATGATTCGAGATAAATTACTTTCTTCTTCTCCAAGTTTATATTTCTTGCTGAAAGGAGTCAAAATCGCTGTCTTCAAATCCCCCCCCCCCAGCATTCCAATTTTTTCCTTCGATGTCAGTATTCTTATTTTCGTCCATACTTGACCTCAAATTGTTTTAAATAGTTAATAATCAATTTTTATACGTGAGAGGTTATAAGGATATAGATTACATGCCGCATTATTTAAAAGTATCAGTTGTTAATTTATATTATTGGCAATTTGGGAAGCTAAACGCATTACTAGGTTTAAAATCAATTCCTAACTTATAATAAATTATTCGAAATGCATGAAACATACAGGTTTTGATGACAACAAAATTTTCTCTCCAGTTACTCCACGATGAAAATTGTAAGGGTAATTGCGAGCAATATCCTTTTCCTTAGGAAAAATTCTAGAAATGAAAATCAGATCTTACTAGTAACCGTTATGTCTTTCAGACTCAATTACATTTATAATATTTTCTAATTTTTTACATTATGATTGCCCCAGGAATGTTTCTGTTTATTTTGGCATTCCTGGTGATCTTATATTCTTCCACTATCGTTTTCAAGCATCAAGATTTTACAATTTTTGATACAAAATTATTTTTAATACATTGACATAGGCGTTTTTTAAACAGTATTTTGTATATTTTTCATTACAATCTTCGGTATTTATTTCTTAATTTAACCAACGCGCCTTAAAGATATAACACATCTAAGCTTTCTATTAGAATAATATATTATCAGCCTTTGCTGCACGCAAACCATCATACCACATCGACTAGTTTTCGTGTCATTTATATCCATATTCTAAACATTCATGTAAAATTTCATCGGGAAGAAAAATTACTTTCTATTAATATTTCAGATTTCTAAGAATAACTACTCTAATTTTTATTTATCTATATAATTAGTATTCTGTTGGAATAGTAAATACTCTAGGTCGTACTAGTAATATTTTTTTTCTAAGAATAAGTTTTTATTTTCAATGTAAAATAATTTTTATTTCTTACTTTAATAAATTTCTTTTTCAAATATATGAATGTCAAAAAAAAACAGTAAAAGAGTAAAATTCCTGCAGAAATACTCCAAATAAATTGGTATTTTAATTATATAAAAAAATATTTCAACTATCCATAAATACTCAAGAATTTCGTACTTATGATTACACCGTGTCTTTATTACTTGAAAATATCGTGAGATTTTAAATGAGAAACATTTAAAATCTCACATGTTTATATCTATTAAAATTACTGCACAAGTAAAGTATTTTTAAAAGCCTTTTAAACCTTTTTTAAATTAATATTTTCAAGTTTTTAGGCTTTAATATATTTTTTAATTCGTTGTACCAAATACGATGGAATCTAAAAATTAATTTTTGCCAAATTAACTTCTAAATGGCACATCTATGAGAAATCAGTTTTCAGCTATATAATTAAATTATATGATGAATAAGAATTATAAATTTATTAAAAAATTTTATTGTCCACACGAATCAACATTTGTACAAAATTTCAGTACCGGAAGAAGTGAGTGAAAAATCAATGGGAATATTTCACTTATCAAGCGGGGAGTATTCGAAGTTATGAAAACCTTTTTAAATATTATTTTTGAAATTTTAACTCAAATCTACGCTGTAAAATGAGTTAAATATAACTGCCATTGTAAAGGAGTTACATTTTAAGCAGTAGCATAGTGACTGTGAGTGGGACTTGGGGAATAATATGATTTTTTCATTCATAGCATTCATCAGTAGTTTAGTAAATATCAATGACTACCAGGGATGGTTTTATTTTTTTTTCTCGCTTTTGTAAAAAATGATTTAAGAATGCGACATAAATGCACTAAGGTTTTGTCGGCTTGAATATTTCTAAGATTAAACCCCTGAACTTTTACACCAACTTCCTCTGCCTTTGCTACACCACCGCTCTTAGATCTTTACAAATCTTACTCAGATCTTTACAAATCTTACTTATATCTTTACAAAGTAACAGATTTATAAAAAAAAATGGTTCTAAAAAGGGAAAATCTGTGTTAAATCTTCGTTGACTGTGTATTTTACATAAAAAAAGTTTGAAATAATTTACCTGAAATGAATATACCCAATTTGTGGTGACGCCTTTTCTGATATTGAAACTCTAACGTAGATTTTGCTATCGATTAGCTAATCTCAGGTTTAATGAAATAAGGCTTAATTATTTCTCAAGACCTTCATTCAAAAAAGTTAAGGGTAGAGCTAAAATTATGTACTTCCTTTAAAATGCAATTATTTCTTTCAAAAAACTTGCAGGGAATTTTAAAAAATTGCACATGTTATATTGAAGTATTTGTTTATTTTGAATTTAATATATGAAAAATTTGAAAAAATTCATCGATTGTATACTCATGCACTAATATAGCATATTACGTGACGCCGTTCCTGATGCTGGAAACCAAACGTAGATTTGGATAATAATTACCAAAACACTGCTAAAATTTAAAAAAATGAATTAAGGCCAAATTACTCATCAGGATTTTCATGCGAAAAAATGAGAAAAAGAAAGCTGAATTTATCTGCTTCTTAAAAAAAGAAGCAATTACTTCTGGCAAAAAAACTTGCATGCAGTTTTAAAAGGTCACAAAAATTTGTCACTAGTACTTAAACAAAGCAATTATTTTGTATTATATTTTAAGTAAGGTTCAAAGGGAAAAAATTTATAACATGAAGATTATTTAATATAGTTCTTTTGATAATATGAAAAAATGCAAAATAATGATGCTAGAAAAATTATTTCTCAACCAAAATAAAGTAAAACAGTATTTGTATTTGTTATTAAAAGTCTTAGACAGTGTCTATGTCTACTGCAGTTTCTTAATTTATATCATTCAAGCATAAAATGAAATTGCTTAGCTGGTATCAAATTGAGGATTTTTTCACCTCCGAACCTTTTCAGGGGTTTTAATCTTCTTAAAACAAGCTTAATCCCTTTGTAATTAATTCCCTTATCTTCTCAGTATTCGAAACAGTTAATGGCCGGCAAATCACAGAATACGAGTTTCTCTGAAACTTGATAGAATAATAGGGTGGATGGGGGGAGGGCAGGTTATGACTATTGGAAATAAAATATCTGAAGTAACAGAACTGGATATTCTCGAGTGGATTATGATTTTTCAATTAATTTTATTTGCTCAATACTTTTTTTAAATTTTATTCTCTTTTCTCATTCTGTCCTAAGATCTCGATTTACCTGTTTCAATGAGAGTAAACGACCTTTTATACATCTTTCAAGACCTTGAAGCCAGACGCATTATCATGATTTTAATAAGCAACTATGATTATCACAAATTTTAGGCTATTAATGCTAATTCTTCTAAACATGTGAATTATAAAGTTTTTCAAAGATATACTGGCATATTACGGCATAGTACTGAAAACAATATTTAAATTTTAAAATTAAACATTTACAATAGAAATGAGAAAAATCATACCTTCATTCCTTATCTTGCGAACATTTTAAATTTTATGCAATTTATGTGTATGCTGGTAGGCATTTAATTAATAAAAATACTTAAATCGTCTTCTGTGAAGTATGAAGAACATTGTAATTAATAAAATTTAATTTAATATTTTTTTCACTAGCGTTTAGATAATCAAAATGAGTTTGAAGTTCTTCAATGGCGCATATTTAATTGTATCTTTAAAGGAAGTTCACATATTTCTTCATTACCGCCTAAAATTGCTCCAGACAATTTTTTTTTGTATTGATTCATCATATGAAGTAAATGTTTTTCTCTTAAAAGAAGTGGATAAATAATGACGGGAGAAGAAAATTAACGAATTTGAGAATGGGTGAAAAACGTACAATTGAGAATGGATAAAAAGACATCCATTGAAACTTATTTCATTTGAATAAACTAAATAATTTAACATTGCAAGGATAATTAAATAATTGGGTTTCGAATGAAGCAATATACTAAGGAAAACTGTGCAAATGATGTTTTCCTGCATGTGTTTCTAAAGCAATATTCTATATATTAATTAGCAAAGTCGATCGTACGAAATTAATCAATAATTTAAATTTTTTAATGAAAAGTATCACGACTTGGTTTATTTTTGTTGATTTTTATATTTTAGTTATAATAGTTATGGTTCTTTTTACATTTTAGTTGATACGTTTTATTTGCAGAATTCCTATTAATTTTTATAAATGATTCATAGTCTGGCGGAAATTCGATGTTTTCAACTTGAATCTTAATGTATGAAAACAAAAAAGTTGGCTCGATCCCAAATCACTTCTTGCACCGTTCTGATTTCAAACTGAAAGTAATAAAAAATGCTTAAAATATGCTATCTTCAGAAAAGATATGCTTGAAATTTGAATTTTTGTTTTTTGAGTTTATGATGCATAACTACAATTTTAGTCAATCACCTTCATTTATAATAAGTTTAGCTTGTATGATAATTGAATACGATGTTTAATTAAAAACGTTTCTTTAGCAGTCTCTTTAAAAGGATTGATTAAAAATTGATTGGTTATTAGAGATTGAAACATATATCATCAAATTTTGATGCGTAATTAGAGAAGATATGTTTGAAATTTGATTTTTTTTGAAGTCATGATACATTACTAAATTTTAGTCAATCATATTTATTTGTGATGCATTAGCTTGATTGATAATTTAGTGAAATGATTAATTAAAATAATAATCTAGGTTTTAACAAAGATAGAAGGGTTGATTCGAAATTTATTGTTGGATATATCTTCAATTTTAGAAGAATAATTAGAATAATTCTTATTTTTTTGAACTGAAACATACTTTCTATGTTTGGTTTGTGTATGCTGTCTCTTGGTAATATTGCCATCTTCAGATGTAATTGAAATCTTTTATTGACAATGATATGAATTGTATCAAATTTTATGTTTTGATGTTTCGTGAGGTTTAAATTTGCAATATGCTGTTAAGATCACTAGCAATCGCATATTGAGTTTTAATTATGAACTCCTATAAATAAAATACATATCATTTATAATACTTCATCAAAATCTTTGATTTCGTAGTAGCGTATGCAATTCTGTTTTTTTTTGTAAGAAGTTAATAAATATATTGTTTATAAATTCTCCAATACAGATACTAAGATATCAATTAAATAAGTATTCTTTATTTGACATTCCTGTGAGTGAAATGATAAATGACATTTTTTATTCTGATAGATAATGAATATTTTTAAATTGCTTTTTATATTTTTTGACTGGATATACCGTATACTCTGATTTGCGAAGACTAAATGGAAATTTTACTTTCTTTCGATTTTCACAAATTTATCTAAGATCATTTTTCGAAATTTTCTTAAGGTCTAATTTAACATATATTATTCAATGACAATAGCTAATTGATAAAAAATGTAGTCCCGTGTATTAATGATAATCCAATGACAAGTGAGTCATAGATGAAAAATGACGGTCAATTGAAAACAATATCTGATTGTGTGTGTTGATGAGAAATCCACATATTTTGAAACGAATGAATAACGAAAAATTAGCCAAAAATTAGACTTATTTAGCCAAAAGTTCGTTATATATTATTTTGATTGAGTGAATATGCCATCGTATATACATAAACTTTGTGTAAATAATTTTTATTTTTTTCTTGTTATAATTTATAGTATAAATTTGATATATATCGAAAAGTTTTGTTCCAAATAAAATCAGAAGATTACTTTTTTCTACAAAATAATGATGCCTATTAACATGATGTTAGAATCAAATAATAAATTTGTAAAGTCATCAAATTTTTAATTCCATATTGTCTGACTCTTTAGAGTAAAGTCGCGTTATTTTAACTAAAAGTGTGTTATCAGGGAGTGACAGACATGTTAAATTTCTTGCGATTAAAAAAATAAAATTTCATACAAAATAATAACTGTTTTAACTTTATAATATTTCTCTTTTTGGATATTATTTGTATCACAATTTTTTTCTCTCGTATTTCTGTGCAATTTGTCAAAAACTGACCAAATTCTGTTGCATGATCTTTTTTAAAAAGATTTAAATTTATTAATAAATTTAATGAGTCATTTCTTTTGATCTTAAAACTTATAGATTGTTAGAAATAAGAAGCATTCCTGAACTTTATTAATTGAGGAATATCTTCATACATAACGAAACATTTTTAATGTGTTTGTATTCTATACAATCTTATTTTTTCCCTCATGTTCATTATTAAGTATATTTTATGCTTGATTGTCGAGGATCATAAACAGGGATCAATTTTATATTTTATATAATGTGTGTATTTGAAATTTTTTTTAATATCTCATGTTTAACATGATGAGTTATATTTTTTTCTCATTTTTCCATCTTTAGATAACGCAGTACTTTTACATTTGTGTTTTTGTATTTTATATATATTCTTATATCAAGATGTCAGTAATTTTAATCTCATAACAATCATTTATTTTTTACTGTACTCTTGTATTCAAAGATATTACTTAACACAATATTTTTCTTTTCCATAATCTTGTAATTCCTTTTCTTCGAGTTCATACACATTTTTTTAAATCTTCGTTTATATGCCCGATATATTTTTTTTAATTAAACATCCTTATAATTTAACTAAATTATATACGAATTATATATATGAGCTGTATACGCTAGTGATGCGTGATGTTAAAGTGGTAAAAATATTTCTCTAATATATATGTTGTTAAGCAAAAGCATGTATATTATGACATAAATAATAAATAAGAAATATTTTAACAAAATAAAAACACTTGTAACATCTTTATTTTTTGTTGAATGTTTCTTTGTCCTTACTTCTTTTGAACAACATTTGAGTAGCTGACTTGTTTTGGGTTAAAATTTGAATATTGAATTAAATAAAAATTTCATTTATAATGAAATTTTTAAGATATTAAGGTATTGTGCTTATTTAGAGAATGTGCAACTGTGCAAAATTTTAAAATTCCAGGACCTTAAGAAGTGAATGATCAAGAAAATGTTTATAGAATTTCGTCTTTACAAACAAAAAGCATGTGAAGTTAAATAAAAATATATAAAACACACTGAAAGAATAGAGAAAACATTCATACATTTTATAATTTTTTTTTATTTACAAACAGGATTGTCACCCCTCCCATTTTTCCCATTCACAAAAAACAGGTATATAACAACATTAGTCACACATCACAGTGTACAAATGAGGCACATGACGACCAAGACAATTGGCCACAACAAAGATTGCTAAAACAAGCGTTATATCTGTAATTATGACCACCTTTTCATAGTCCAATAGAAACTTTCTCAATCAACCGTTTCAACTGTAATAGTTGAAATACTTTGAAGAATTCTTCTGGTCTGGTTCATAGCAAAGTAAAATAAAAAAAGCTAGACACTGTAACTACATAGCATTACTTGGTTTACTACATTGAACATCAAACTGAAGCAACTAGTTAGTCACAAATGCCACAAATACTAGCAAACACAGAGCTATATTAGCTTCAAAATTCAAGTATTGAGTCTCATCCTACATCTGTAAAATATGCAAGTTAATGCTTCAAGAACTTCTTAGAATTAGCATTGTTAAAATTAAAATAAAGAAATTAAAATTAAAACGTTTATGCAAAATAGTCACTCCATTCATGAAAGTACGGAATTTTCATATTGTAAAACTTATCAATAATTATATTATAAAAAATAAAGGATCTCGTTGATACTTTTCTGTGAGTATTTGTGAATCTTTTTAATTTTATTTTCAAGAATAAAATGATATGTTAATAACATAACTTTTTTAACTGAAATATAAGAGAAATTTTCAATTTTAAATATATCCCATAAAACGTAAATGAAAAGCAGAAAAAAATTATGAGTTTAACATTCTTATGGAACAACTTTGCTATATAAAATAATTCATACTTAACTTTTGCCCTTGATATATTTAAAAGATAAAATAAAATATTGTTTTACATTTAATGTGCCAAAAAATTTCTATGAAATTTTAAAGTTTTAATGAAAATAACACACTGAACAAACCAGTAAGTTAAAAAAAAACTTCCAATACTATTTTGCTTAAGATATTTCTAACAACTGGTATCCAATGAGAATATTAATTACACATTTTGATAATTTAGTAAGCAACCGATTTCTGTATTAAATTTAAAACAAATAAAAAGCATAGAAATAGAACTTTTAATTTTATGTAAATAAATCCGAAGGCATTTTTAAAATATTAAAGTTATAATTACTGCTAAAGGCTATAGATTTTATTATTTAAAATAATTTAAAACTAATATAGGCTATACTTTTAAATAATACTTAAAGTAATAAGCCGATTAAAAAAACTAACCTAATTTAATTAATGCCATTATTCTTATGTATATCTTTATTCAATATTGGACAAAAATGGTTTGTCCTTTTTTTAAATTAAATATTTTATTTTATTATCAAAACAAATAAGAAAATAAAAAGAAAAAAAAAGACCTAAGTAAAATCTTGTAAAAATTCCTTTCGTAATTTAGAAAGAGGTTTTCGCCATTTATTCCATTTTGAATGAATTTCTTAGTGTAACTGTTAAAATATTGAGTACATTAAATTTATTTAAGTATTTTATAGCAAATTAACCTTTTGTGCCTACATTGCAATGAAATATAGAACTATTTCAAATATAAAAGCAATTCTTTTTATTATATATTTTATTTCTTCATGACTTCTTTATCTTTTAGCTCTCATTGATTTCTTTAAGTAGGGTTCTGAAATGGTTTGAATTAAATGAAACCTATATTTTAAATAATTGAATCACGGGAAAAATAATTGTTGTAGAAATTAAAATAATAAAATTGCTTATTTTGATCAATTTAAATATTTATTTATTTATTGATATAAATCATGTACAAGGAATTATGATATATACTTTAAGGACTATACATAACTATAAATATAATTATGCATAATATATAATTTGTAGATATTGAAATGAGAACATGAAACAAAATCTAATATTAAATGCGTCACTTCTTTATAAATAATTCGCATCTTTTTTAAGTTCTTATTATTCAATATTACCTAAGAATATCCATGTCATTATAGTTTAGTCTCGTAATTTAAATTGTGATTTTACATTTTTAATTTAAATTGCACAGTTCTTTATTAAATCTGCATTTAATAAAGTAGATTATTTAAAAGAGGGAAATTGTGATTATTAGAACTTATTAAATCCATAATTTATTTACAAAACTCTTAGTGTATTGTAATTTGTTATTTTTCATATTTCTTTGAAAAGCATCAAGATATTTTATTTTATTGCATTCTTAATATGTACTTTAGAAGGAGTGACTATTTTTTCAAATGCAAGGAAAAAAACTTTATGTTAAGGTTATTAATTTATAGAAATAAATTTGCGGTTTGATGGCCCTTATTTGCTTTCTATAATTGTGTGCAAAGAGATTAATTTTACTAATTAATGAAATAGAGAAATTTGTGAGGGCCATGAAAAATTGAATTATTAAGAATCTTGCAATGTGCATTTTATTATCTTAAGAATGTAAATACTGAAAAATACTTTGTGTGTAGCTCTAAACAAACATCCAAAGCTTGTATTACTTATTGAGTGATAAAGTTCAAGCTCTTGTACTGGGCAAAGAAAACATATAAAGAAGCTCATAAGATTTTTCTCGTCGTTTTGGTAGCAAAAATATTGTAACTACATAAAAATTTACAATTATTAATCAAAACAGTTTTCGGCTAGAGCGATCTCGCTCTAGGTCTTGCTAAGTCAAGGGAAAACACACTGGATATAATGAATGCTCTTGAACTCCTCTTTCTACAACAATGCCTTATTTTCTGAAAAATATTTTATTAAACTAACTGCTTGAAAGCTTCACATTGCTGTGATATGTTCAATGCTTCTAATAATTTGATAATGAGTTCAAGATACCGCCTATGGAACCAAAGTAAAAAATAAATACTTTTTTTGTTTAAATATTCGTGAAACTAAATAATTTTGTTATTTGTGCATTAAGTTACACTGTGTAAAAAAAGTAGAAGGACACTAGATTTAAAAAAAATAATAAGAAGAATTTTTATATTCTTTCTGCAATTATTTTTATAAGAATTATTTTTTAGATAATTCACCGAAAAAATATTAGTATCAGTACCATGATATTCTAAATTAAAGTATAAATGACAACAAAAAAGGTTTCTTGCATTTGAAACCGTGTAAAGAAAGTAGAAGGACAGTTATAAAAAGAACACAATATAAGCAGTTTTAGTAAGGAATATTCTTTCCATTAGCTTTCATGACTTCGAATATTCTGTTTGGAAGTGAATATTACAAAGATTAGAATTCTGTTTGACAAAAATTATCCCATGAGATATTTAATGTCACTCGAAGCTCAGAGAGAGATTCAAACTGTTTCCAACCAGCGTGTACTTGACGAATAAGCATTGTCCAGACATTTTCTACTATATACTGGCCACTGTAAAACCTGCACATTATTTGTAGCGAACCACTTTTTAATTCCATTGATGGAGTGGATTGAGGCTCCATCTTGTCGAAACATCCACTGTTCTCCTCCTAATTCGGAGCCATAAGGAAGAAGCTCGGAATTCAGAACATTAATGTAGTCTATATGCTTCTGCCTATGGATGAGAAAGATCAAACTTGTTCTTCCTCCATAATCAACTGCTATCAAACCAGTTTTTTTACACACTGCAAATCTTATATTCTAGTTTTTCTGATTATAAATACGACTAGCTATTTCATTTTTACATGAAAACAAAGAAAACATTGTTAAATAAAATCTACATAAGAATCTATTAGTTAGGATAAAAATATAAACGAAAATTTACAGAAAACGACTGTTCTTCTACTTTTTTTACGCAGTGTATTTATGAGTGTAATGCCAATAGTTTATGTTCTACCTATGACCACAAAAGTAAATTTCTAAAAAGAAAACTAACCGCACCAGAACTATATACTTTAAAATGCAATGTGAAGATTTAAAGCAGAATTTTCCAATCAAACTGCTTAGTGAAAATTTTTGAGAAAACGAATGATTCGAAAAAAATTTGGAATAATTGTTTAATTAATTTATACGTACAAAGAGTTCAGCGTAAATTTACAGCACAACAAAACTACCGTTTGTTATAGTTTAAACCCTTCAGCTAAAACTTTCGATTTTAGAATTTTCATTTTAACGTTCCTTTGTCGTTCAAATCTCTACATTTGTAATGCAGGTACTCTATGATTATTTAGATGTGTGTAATCGTTTATTACGGAAAAAACTATTGTTAAAAATTATACTAATTTTTGTACCATAATATTATTGTTGATTAAGTGTTAGACCAAAACCTTTCTAGAAACAATCTTTGATTTGATTAAACTTATACAGATAATAAAATTTATGATCCAAATATTTGTAGAAAAGTTGAGTGTGGTAGTAGGTGGTATTAAAATTGAATATGAAAGCACCATACCGTCATACAGAATCGATGAATGAATCCCTTTTTCCTAAATTTGAAATTCATATACAATTTTCAATCTTCTCTCTGAAACATACACTTCAAAATAGTCTCCTGAAACGTTAAATCCAATAAATTCACTCAAATTAGTGTGCGAAAAAAAAATTGAAATTTCAGTCTTCATTTTAAATCATAAACTTTAGAGACTTAACATTAGATTTAAAAAAATAAAGATCATTAGCTGTGAAAAATTATAAAAGAAATGGTTCACATGATATATAAAATGGTAACATTATTTAATGAAATTATTAATATTGATATTTTAAAAACAATCCATAAAAATGTGCAAAATTTACAATATCTTACCATATTCGACATTCAGCTAGGAAAAATTAACTTTTCAAACAGTTTTTTCCAACGCTCTTGATTAATGGTTATCTGGCCAGAGGGAGTAAAAGCCTTCATTTCGAAAAATTCAGTATTAATGATGCCATGTGTATGCCCATTTTTCATAAAAATACGGGGAAATACATCACATGGTTGAAAAGCAATGATCAAAAATATCCAAATGCTGTACTTATTTCAATTTTAAGTATAAAGATTCAGTTTCAAATTATTTTATAGGAATTTATCGAATAAATGTTTATATACTTTAGAATTAACCTTTTTTTACTTTGAGAGCTCAGCATTTATTTGTATAAAACTTTTGCAATCACTAATATTTTTGTAATTCGTCTCCAATAGCATTTGAATTCTAAATCTCTCAATCCATGAATTTCTACTGTCTAAAAGTGAAATGAAATTTAGACCTCAATTTACAAATGGTATCAGAAATAATATTATAAACTTTACAAACCATTTTTTTTATATCATAAACTTTACAAACCTTTTTCAATGCCATTAAATTTCTCACCATTGAGCAAGAATCGCAGTTATAAAAATTTTGATTTAAAATGTTTCTTCATACAATTTCGCTTGCCAAAAATATTACCTTATAGAGAAATTTAGATATTTGGGGTAAAAGTGCGCTTTATAACAGAGTCTTAGAAAAAAAAATCGTCACTCACAATGCAAAAAGACGTATATCAGAAATTAAATCGGATTGAAATCGACAACTTGGCATCGCTTCATATCATCAACAGATGCCAAGTCACCTTGCCTTATGGTAACTAAGATTTGACATCCATTGGGGATATGAAGGGCATAATAGTTCATGGATTCCAATCAAATTTAGTTTAATATGCTTCCTTTTGCATTAAATGGGATGATCTGTAATTCAAAAGACTGCAACTTCACCGAATTCCGTAAGTGATGCGATTTTGCAAATATATAAGGGGCTATAGATTGAAAATTACTGCAAGTCAGTAATTTTGAATTTCTTTTCGAAACAGTAAGGAATCCAGGTGTATTATGCTAACAGAAAAGCAAAGAAAATGTCTATCATTAAAATAGGTTAAATGTAAACGTAGGTTATATCAATACACGATACACAATTACAAAACAACATCGTATATCTACTTGATGCTCTACTAATAATACACTTCTTAATACTATGGCTTTATAGCATTATTTTACAAAATGCTGATACTATCTGAATAGTAGTGCTTAATTCGTCAAAAAAAAAAACTATAAAAGAGAGCAGAAAAAAATGAGCCAGCCTTGTGGTTAGACTTCAGCTTACGTTATTTGCTAAGAACATCATGTTTAAAGTAATTGAAAAATTGATAAAATATAATTCTAAACATCAATAAAAAAAGCAAAGAAAAGTTATAATTCGCTTACAAACTGTTATAATAGCACTCCTTTTACACAACATTGATATATATATTTTACACGTACGATTGCAAATAAAAAATGTATCCATATTTCTCAGATAGCATATTTACAATGTATAGCTACAAAAAATAATCCCATTCTAAAGTTCTCAATACAGCTTCCTAACAGTAGCTAAATTCTATAAACTATGCTAAAGTCTGTTAAAATAGAACTTGTGGAACAACACTACAATATACATATGAAGCAGAGTATCAGTTATTAGAAATTCAAAATAACAGTCAATTTAAGATGTTAACTAATTAAAAATATTTCATCAACAAAATTCTGAAAATGCAAATTAAAATCTTAAAATTAGTCGAAGGAATTTAGGAACTTCAGACCATGTCACCAACAAATGACCAAGAGGATTAATCAAATAATTTCTATCATAATTTGCTAAGTAATAACTTCTTAGTGCCCAAGTCATCCATCGTATTTAAATCTCTAATTTATTGATTATCAGCAATTAACTTATAAGATATAAAAAATAAGGATAATCTGAAGTGTCATAGGACCTTTTATGCTCGTATATGGTTAAAACCGACATTAAGTGCTTCAAATAGGATATCTCTTTTATAGAAGATACATGAAATTCTTCCGTCAAGGTGTTATAATTGACTGAATATTATTAACCACATGATTTATTCAAATTTCGTTCAATAAAATATTAGATTATAAAACATGCATTGTCATTCAAAGGATTCTCGGTACTGAACATTCTAGCATCAAATGCATTACATAATAGAACAATTACGAAACGCTGAATCAGCGTAAATCCATTTTCAAATCTATTCTACTCTTATTGTGGCGGATTGCATCGTTCTCAATTGTAAATAACAGATTGAAAGGAATTATGTCATTTGCCATATCAGTTCATGCTGTTCTCACATCAGATTGATCTGTTGATAATGAACGTTTGCCCATACGGATGAGCTCCTGGCTACATTTTGCATAAGAACGGATGCAATACAGTACAAACTGCAAAGTTAATTTAATTACGGCATCTAAAAATGTTTATTGATTCTGAATTTTGAATCTGATAATTGTCAAATTTTGAATCTACTACGGGAAGTTTCTTCAAACTCGGTTTCGTAGATAGTTTCAAATCAATATCACGGAAGATTCTTGATGCCTTTCAAGGAATCGTTTGAAAACTGAGTTGCGTTTTGAAAATATTTACAAGCTTAGGAGCTGAAAATGCATGCAGTTTCCTCACACTTTTAGGGGAGAAATGTCAACAATTCTGTTAATATGTTTACTTTTCAAATTTATAGGGGGGTAGCACTGGAATAGTTTTTACATTTTATATATTTTTATACTTAAGATTTATTAGCTTCTCAAGCATATTACGGAAACCGCATAAAAATGTTAAATATTTAACTTTTTCATGACTTTATTAAGTTTTAATTATTATCTTTCTTCAAGTTTTAAACATAAGTTTTAATTATTATCTTTCTTCACGTTTTAAACAATTTTGGAAAACGAGGATTGGTTATACAATATCTTAAAGCAAACAACAAAGAAACCTCGGAAATTGTAATAAAATGTACCTGAGGACATTCTTGTCTCACAGTTGCCCCGCCCCCAAGAAATGGCTGGAGGAAAAACAAATTTATAACACTAGAAAAGCATAACTAAAGAAAATTTGATATTACTGACATTTAAGTTTCTCCGTCAACATTTTTCTACGCCAGTCGCCTATGGTTATATCATGATTATATCAACTTTCTATCACGGAAAGAAGATATTACATTGGCGACAAAAACTTTATTTTTGTCAACATATATATCCTTTTCTTGCTAGTAATTTCTTGTATTGGAAATAATTTTTACTACTGATACTCTGCTTAAAACTCTAAACACAATGCATACAACAAATTAGATACCTAAAGAACATTTGCTTGTTATGAGCACGGCAAACTCATCACGCAGCAATACATTATATTATTAAAACAATTGAGATAAACACGTCATTAAAACTTCTTTGAAAATTATAAATTTAGTGCAATAAAACACCTTTTCAATATATATTCCGACCATCAACGTTCATTTATATTTCATTATTTTAAAATAATCTTTTATATAGATATTTTGTACAACTAACAAAAAGGAACACTAATACAGGCACCTATAAGCTACATAATAATATTTATGTATTCCTGTTATTGCAACAGCAGCAGCATAGTTGAAATAAAGTATTTATATCTCTGCGTTAAGTGATAATTAATTATATTCGAAAACATTGATCATAGTCTTATGGTTTAGGAGTGTGGGTTAACCCCACCTGCACATTTAATGCTCGTGTGCATTAATTATTTAATTCAACATAAAGAAGTCTAAGGACAATATGTAAAAGAGTTATGATAAACAATTTTGAACATAAATCGTGTTATAAAATTCATTAAAAAATAATAAATTAATTATGAAATTACTTAAATAAATATGATAAATTAATCATTCAAAACAAGGAAATTATAAAAACTTGTGTTTGCATGTTAAAACTTACCTTCAATCTGTAAATTATTTAACATATTTCTTATTATACTAAAAATTAATTTAACTGTAATAAAAAAGGATCCTTAAAATATGTTTTACCATTCAGTGTAGGGTTAAGTTTTCTGTATGCAATTCAGCTGTTAATTAACATTTTATGTAAATAGAAATATTTCCTGTAAATAAAATATTTTTAAAATAAACAAAAAATGGTTTGAATAATAAATCAAACAGAATAGATAGAAAGATACTTGATGAAAATGAATTTGGTAAAAAACTTTCAAGTTGATGATATTAAAGGACTGATCACTCCTTAAAAAACTGTGGTTAAAACCACAGGTGATCCGAGAATGCTTCCATCATAAAAACTCTTCTTCAATATCAGCACTGTCCTGAGATAAATTTCCTTTTGCAGAACCACACTGGCAAACAAATTTACCATGAGGTCACAGTTGACAAGATCTGATCGGCGGAAGACAGTTCTTGTAAGATGCTAAGGACCTTACTTATATATTTAGTATTTGTACGCTGTCATAACATTCATAAAATGCGTTCCTTGCGTGTCCATGAGACATTATTATAAATGTTCAATTACTCATTTTGTTCTGATATTTTTATATGGCTCATTTGGCCATGCCATATAATATTAAACTCTCAGAGCGAATCGGCTTCTGAGTATGCGCATATTTAATCATACAATACAATGATAGGCAGTTACATAGAACAACTATATGACAGTTTCAGCTTTATGCATACACTACATAAATTTACAGCAATTATTTCGAGAAAGGTTATTGATATAAGTAATGTTATAAAATAAAAAAAGAGCCACAACACTGCCCAAAGCATTATTTAGCTAGAAGAAGGATTCAGAATATAAACATATATTTTGGCTTTTTCAATTTGCTTGGTATATTATTTAAAAAATATAAGAGTAATACGGTAATATATTTATTTGTTTTTGTATTTGGTTGTAAAACATTAAAAAGATCGGTAAAAAAAGATTATTATTTACAATAAATTAACACCGGCACACAAACATCTGAAACTGCCATTACATCTCAGAGTCAAACATTTGAATCTCTGAGATCATTGATAATATGACATATTGGTACACATTTTACACCAACAAGTCATGATAAATTTTATCATTTATATATATGCAAGTATATGTACAACGTCGACGTAAAACATCAATTGTTACAATAAAACTCAACACAGAATCAACACTTCATACTCTTTGTCTATTCAAATATCTTTCTTTTAAAGTAATTGTAACATATGTGGTCATAAATATTTACGCTCGATAGTTAAGAAATTTGCCTTTCTTTGACTGCATTGCTTAAATTTATAATTTCACTTCAGAGCAAAGGAATGGCAGAAAATTAGAACCTGCTGCTTCAAAAACTTTTAATATTCTCAAGTTTCTTAATGAAAGTGGCGAATGCTCTTCTAACTTATAACTAATAATTTTTAAAATCTGCCTAAATAAAAAAATTATAGCATAAAACAAAAATAATTGTAAAACTCTATAGAATGCAAGAAAAAATATATATAAATCATATAAATGCAAATAAAAGGAAATTGGAGATTTGTTTTTATAATCTTCTCTTTTGATTATATTTCCGGTAAAATATAATAAGTCTCAAATTATTTACAAAAAATAAAATTTAAAAATAATTGCCTTTTTTTTTCTTTATCATAATTTTAAATAAAAAGGTAAATTTGGGAATCTTTTTTTTTCTATATTAAATATAAACCAGTAAATTTTATTGACATGTCAGAAGGAATAATTATATAATTTTAAAGTTGAATATCTTAAGTCAAATATCTAACAAATTTGTTTGTATCGATTCAAATAAGAAGTAATGCGTAATTTATTATTAAAATGCTTAATTTTTATCCAAATATCGATCATTTTAATATATTTTTACTTTATATATATTCTAATAATCTTAACTACGACCTTCGATCAATAAAATATTTACTGTCAAGCTATGAAATGAAAACTTTTTTTATTAATCAATTAAATTATAAAAAAGAAACTAAAAGATATAAAAATACATTAAGGCTGAAATTTTGCAGCAAAACGGTGAAATATGTATAATTCAAACATAAATTATATTCGTTAATAGATAGAGGCACAAAAATGAACGAAAGACGAGAAATAATAACATTAGATTTCAACATTTCTATCCCATACAGGACTTTTGAATTACCGAGTCCTTTTCATTTCTATAAATAACTAAGAATCTGATATGTACACACTATCATCTTAAACATTTTTGATATTTGAAAGAAATTGATTCCCATTGAAGAAAAAAGAAACGGGAAAAATAAAAGAAACAAAAGTGAAGGATAGAAAGGAGATTCGCCTAATTTTGGGAGCTTTCGCACTATCTTCCAATTGAAATTCTTGGAAGAAGTTGAAAAAAAAAAGATCCTTTGAATAGACATGTCTTACAGGGTCCATTTTATTCTGTTAAGAAGCAGCTCTATTTTCGTGTCACGGAGAGGGTGGAGTCCATCATCTCTTCATCGTTTCCATGGATACCTGAAAGATATGTAAAGAAAACAAAGTTATAATATATACCACTACTGGGATATAGAGAAAAGAAGACAATGGCATGCTTAGGAGAAGAATTTATAGTCTCTTAATGCATCCAAATATTTGTGAGTAAAGAAACATATGGCATGCTCCAAGAAATGAGATCGTTTGCTCTGTTCAAAAAAGCGACGCTACTTTATGGAACTAAAATATGTCCCATTGGGGATGTACATATTCATCAAATGTCTATAAATAAAGTGATGTATTTACAAAAAAAATCGTGTTTCCAGTTACGTTTGAATACAAGGAATCGCTTCGAAGATTTTAGCATTGCCCTCTTATTTTAAAACCCTTACTCAACAACCAAATCTCATCATTTTCTTTTGAAGAACGAAGATGATGCTGAATGTCATTTTGGCGTTTGATGCCTATTTACCTCTTTCAGCGTCAAACTCATCAGACTCATTGTTACTTGAAGGGATTCAACTAATATCTTACGAATGACTAATATTTTAAAGCAGTCATAAATTATAACTTAAACTTTTAAATTTATATTAAACATTTGATTTAAATAATGAAGGCGAAATAAAGTGTCAGGAGCCTTAGCGTCAGCTAGTCTCAGTCAACATCACAGCTCTTCTATTTCATTTTTGATGAAAGGGCTCCCAGATGAATGGCTAATACTTTTAAGACTACATAAAATTATAATTTAAATTACCCATCGCGCATTAATCATATAAATTAAGATGTCAGCCATTATGAAAGTCCTAATAAATTTAGTCCTTGGATGACATTTGGTAGCCTTTCTTATTACTATCGTTAATTAAGATACTGTCCTAATTTCGGCAATGCCATTTCTCATAACTCATTTAAACATTTACGAACATAAAAAGTGCATCTATTACGAAATTTTGTAATAGCTATCTTTAATTTAATGCAGAAGATAGCATCTTTTCCAATATAATGATCTGAAACATCATTTATGAAAATAGCTCTGTGAAAAGTTACTGATAATCGCTTTTTAATGAACCGAAATTATTTTATTCCTAGTGGCATAAAAATTGTTCAAAGTATTTCCAATGTTTGAAGCCCTTTCCCACCCAAATATTACATTAAAAGAAAGTGTCAAGAATATTACTTGGTTAGATTTATATACCGCATAGTTATTTCCATTTTACGAACGATATTTATCCTTAATTATTTTTTTCATCTAAAATTGTAATTGTGTGAATTGTTAAGACACTTTTTCAATTTTTGTATAAAATGAATACTGCAAATGGAGAGGTTTTTTTATAAGTGTTTATTCGCAGTAAAAATGTTTCAGCAGTATTAACTATCAGGTATATTCTTAAAAGGATTATCTACTTAATAAGATTGGAAAATCTGATTAAGTAGATAATCCGATTGGTTTTGATCTGCTGTTAATGATAAGCTCCCCTCCTCTATATCTAAAAACATTAATTCCATTTACAAAGCAGCATTAGCTGGATGAATGCAATGGATAAACTGTCTATATCGAAAAATGCTTTATTCATGGAATGTTATTAGTTTTTAAAAATTTTACAAATTGAAAAAATAAAATTTTAAAAAAGTCATATTTACTTAATTTATTCAGAACAAAAAGTCTGTTCAGTAAAAGAAAAAAAAAATTTTCTGCTAAATTCGAAAAATTTAGAAAGCCTTTTTGTTCTTATCGAATTTATATGAATGCTTGATGCAAAACTCTTAGTATTTGATAATATGCAATTTAAAGATCAATGATATATATTTTTAAAATGAATGCAATGCAACAAATTCTTTCAATTGTTTCTATAACATCCTTTTTTACTAATTTATTTATTATGCAAACTTACTTAAAACATTTTCTTAGCTATCGATTACAACTCTTAATGCATTTTAAAATAACCATAGTTAAATTTTCTAGTTTAAGAACATAACTTTAAATTTCAAACATAATTACTGAAAATACATGCTTCGAGTTTTATTTACTAAATTTATCTATATATATAATATCTAAAAATAACTATTTTAATTATTAAATTATCGATTCATTTTATAAATATATTTGACGAATCTATTTATAGTGTTCAAAGTAGTTTTAATATACGGAACAGTTTCGATTTTACAAAAAGATAAATTATTTTAAGCGTATCCAATATTTTATCAAATGGCATCAAACTTTTTTGGCCAATTCTCAGAGTCCATAATATTTGCCAGAGATATTGATGGAAATAAAGATATTTGAAAGTAACTTTATTTAAAAATCATACTACTTGGAATTAATGTTATTAGAAAGTAATGTTACTTAAATTTATTGTCATTAGAAAGTAATTTTGTATGCAGTAAAAGTTACTTGGAAATAATGTTATAATGACTCTCATTTGATTTATTAAAACATTAAATTTTTTTAAATCTAAATTTGAGAATTTAATTTAACATGTAAAACATAATTATAATTTAGGATATTCTTTTGAATTCTCAAAAAATGAATTATTTTTAACCTCAGTTACTGAATCAATTCCATAATATTTGACCATTTCCAATTCCATAATATTTGACCTAGTTCCAGATGAAAATAATGTTATTTGAACACGTAAGCACAAGAAACGCTGTAATTTATGAATGATTCGATAATGGCAAGATGAGACTTGATAAATCTGAGAAAATCATTCCATTTATTATTTCGAAAGGTATATCACAGTTGGAAAAAAAATGCCGGTGTAAAGGAAAGATAGTCCGTGACACATACTATGGTAGATGAAAAGATATTTCCATTGACAAGTTCCTTCGACAAATGGGCTAAAGAATAAAAAGAAAAATGGTGGATTCTTTAGAAAGTGTACTCTTTTACAAAAATAAATAAATAAAAGAGAAAAGTGTCATTACAAATCAAGAAAAGTCGTCCAACAACAAGGAGAAAATGAAAAACCTGAATTACTTCTGCGACTAAAATAAAAGAAAGGAAGAAAGCTTTATTGCAATACTTTCTTTTCATTTCATAAGAAATAAATTTAAAACTTTTATTATAAAAAATAAAACAAATCAAACCTGAAGAAAAAATTATTTATTTCTATAGCAGATGCTTTGCTAGATTTCTGTTTTAAAGTTGAATACGGAATACGAAGCTTCAATTTCCAAAAAAAAAAAAAAAAAAAAAAAAAAAAAATTCCTAAATGTAAACTTGCTATTATATTTTTCTCTCGGTTTCTTACAATTATATGTTTTGTTGAAAAAAAGAGTGAATGGTACTATACTAATAGAATGAAAGACGTGTGCAGTCCGATTCGAAGATGAAAATGCTAATTTTAATACAATTTTTATTTGTTTTACATTCCATTTTGCTTTTAGTCTCAGATATATTAACTGATTATTTAAAAAAGGGAACGATTTTTATATACTAAAATGAAAAAAGGTTCATATAATCTAATTCAAAAATATAAGAGCTAACTACGATGCTAAATTTGCTTGTGTTATAACTGTGCGTATAAAATAAACTTGTTGATTCCAAAATACCCTCAGTCTTTTGTCAAATTGATAATTTGGCACAGCTACAAGCTAACTCATAATTAAAGTCACAATAAGTAAAAAGGAAATATTCAGTAATCTGCGGTGGTGTGCATTTCTGTAGTTTATGTAAATAAATTAGATAAACATCAAAACTATAATTTTAAGTACATCTAAATGAATTAACTATTTGTGAAACAGGAAGTCAAGCGTTTACTTTCTTATAATTATGAAACAATATCAGTTTTCTTTTAATCCTTTCCTCAGCAAAAATGCGCAGAAATAATAGCTAAGTTTATAGATACAAATAGAATATTTAATTATACGATTATCGGATGGCAAAAGTTTATTTCATCTGATAACATTAAATATTATTCTGATGATAATAGAGAAATCCCTTTTCTCTGTCGAGAATTAAGTGCCATAGATTCCATCAAATTATTCGGATAATTATTTTCTTGTTAATTCTCTTGTAATTGTGTTCTCATGCATGAAAAAGTGATTTCAAATTATGTAAATGATTAAATGCATACATTTTTGCTGAAATATTAATTGCAGAAAACTTGTTAAAGCAATCCTCGCATTTTTCGATTATGGATAATTGAATATAATTGGAATCGATTTCAGCGAGCCTTATTAGAATATGCTCTATTCAACTAATATTTATATTTAATGGAATTCGAAAATTTTAATGGGTAATTAAATATTGCCTGGATTTAATTAGATCTCATACTTAGAAAATACTTGGAATTTCTAGAAGGACTGGAGAAATTTCTAAAGACTATTCATGCATTGATTAGGTAATAATTTATTCTGGACAATGAATTAATGGCTTATTAATTCACTGCCCAGGCTTAATTAATTCTCCTATCTAGAAAATCTCGAGAATCTCTTGGAGGATTGAAGGAATTTCGGAAGACTTTATACCAGAATTCAATGCATGATAATTTTAAAAAAATAAAATTCAAATCTACATTAAAAAATACATCTTTTAATCATCCAAAAACAAAGAGATTGAAGAACTCTCTGAAAAGATCATTCATGAAATGCTTTGGTTTCACTCACTTTAGTGAATATAATTTTTAATTCTCATAATATATAAACATTTCTTAAACAATTTCTATTTCAGGTCATAAAGGAAAAAGAATTAATATGTAACAAAGTACTCTGAACTATATTTAATATAATTTTATCATATTTTATGTTTATTTGCTTAAAAATCCATAAATAACTACATCTTATGTGGCAAAGCCTGTGAAAATTTCACTGAGGGTTTTAGGAATATCAGAAAGTATTCTTCGTGCATTTAATGGCTAATAATTTAAATAATGGATGTGCATCTAGATTAAAATAATAATAATTCTTCTTGAGACCTTCATTGCAAAGAATTTGAAAAAATATCTGAAAGGTTAATTTGTGAAAATGCCTGAAGTTTTGATTGTGAGAAAAAAAATTCTATTTCTCACAATTTCAAAAAACAAAGTTCTACTTGAAGTCATCGTTCAAATGCTTAATATACCCAAAATAGCCAGGGTATTAATAAATAATTTTTCAGGAGAGATTTCAAATAAAAAAAAGCGTTCAGTAGAATAATTGCAACGGTTTATAAAAATGAAGAGATAGATTCACTGTTCGAGGTTGATATTTTAATGAATGCTTTATATTCTGTTAAGTTTTTATTCTTCAAACTTACTGAGACGATGAAAAAGAATTACGGTTAAATTTGACGTTTTGTCCGCAACTTTCTGCAGCAAAATCTCTTTTCAGAGTTTCTAAAATGCCAGGAAGAGGAATCCGATTGTCAAAGTGAAAGCAATCCATTTTGAAGTTTGCAATCCTGTCATTCGTTGTTTAAATCTTATAGAGATGGTATCAAATAGAAAACAACTGATAAGACAGTGTCGACCACTCTCTCCTACTGTCAGCCAAGGAAGAAATGAAATATTTCTTGCCTAAGATGGAATTTTTTACTACATTTTTGAATATTTTGTCAATTTTATAAGAGTTGCCAACTGAAAGATAAAGAGAGACATTTGAAGTGCATGTTTAATGTATTCAGGAAAACGCATGACAAAAATTTGTTAGATTTTCATCTTTCATTTTCTTGTTTATATGTTGAAGCTAATATATATATATTTAAATTGGCCTGAATATATATATATATATTTAAATAATATATATATATTTAAATTGGCCTGAATTTTGTTTCGTTTGCCATAATCAAGCAAAATTAAAATTGTATTGAAAACATAAAGATAAGGTATTCAATACTTAAAAGACTTTTACCTAAAATGTTATTTTAAATATTTAAATTTCAAATTATGAAGCCGTAAAGAAATACAATTTATGAAATTAATTTGATTATTGTCTTGTCTATTGTTATTAGAGAGATTTTTCATTTTTTCAATATGTTTGTTTTGGAAATCTGTTACGTAGTTAACGCGGCATTTCTCACGTTTTGAATGTAATGCAATACGAAAGAACTTTTCCACGTTATCGTCTTGGCGAAATTCAAATATGAGTTTCTAAAATTCAAATATGAGTTTCAGAAAGACAAGAGCAGAAGTCCCAATTAAAAAAAAACTTTTGAAATCGATGATTACCAATCATAAAAAAACTGCGAATCTAAAACAAAATATGTGACCCTGTCTTCAAACTTTTCATAAAATGGAATAAATTAGTCAACATTAAATTATGATAAACTTCAAAATATTCTGTTTTTTGTGTATTTTTCCTTTTCCTATAAAATGTTTTTTACATCTTTCAATTCAACTAAACCTCTATTTAAAAATAGAAAACTTATCGTATCGAAAATTCTAAAAGCAGAATAAGACATTAAAAGAAAAAAATCCTAATTGATATATAATCAATATATTACATAATTTTTAAAAAAGAACACAACCTAATTCAACTCACATAAAATTCGTAAATTTCTATTT
The DNA here is from genome assembly GCA_026543865.1 of Argiope aurantia. Classification (NCBI taxonomy): domain Eukaryota; kingdom Metazoa; phylum Arthropoda; class Arachnida; order Araneae; family Araneidae; genus Argiope; species Argiope aurantia. The sequence goes on from JAPMOR010090133.1 coordinate 1,057,789, forward strand.
TTAAAGTTCCAGTTAGTGATATGATAAAAGATGAGAAATGTTTGACTTTTCAAAGTTTTATTTACAATTTAAATATTGTTCCCATTGAAGGAGAAGTTGATTGCAGCACTTTTACAATTTCATTATAGTTTTTAAACTGTGGTGTATAAAATCAATTTTTTAAAGTTTAAATTTAACTTAAATTTGATGAGTCCCTCCATTCATCCCTCCATTCATATCACCAATATCAAACCTTTTCTTCAAAATAAATATTAGATTCTTTTAATTTAGAATTGTTGGTTAATAGCTCTTGAATAAGCTTATTTTCAAATTCTTTTTATCATAAAACAGCAACAGAAATTTCTTAAGTGCGATATCTGGTGCTTCTAAAGCTACTAATGACGGAATATCACGCAAAATGAAAGAAAGAATTACATCAAAATTTATCTAATTGCATAGATCTGTTTCAATTAAGATTATTAATAGGTTGAAATAATTAACGACAATATTAGGCAGAATTAGTGCGTGTTTCAAAAATTGTATGCATATGAAACATTTTCTAAGCAATTCCTTTTGTAGTTGTATTTATTTGCAGTGATTTTGAAGGGGTTTTCATATTATTTATATATTTTATTAAAAGAATTTAAGTGAATATGATATATTTCAATGAATAACTGGAAATAAATTGCAAAAAAAAACTATATTTAGGTTCTAAATATAGATATTTCCTTTACACAGAACAATGTAAATAACTTGGTTTTTCTATTTACAATGTTTTTTATTGTCTTGTCAAAAAATGGCCAATATTTGTGCGATGTCATTTTTTAATGTTATTTTTCTAACATCACATTCATGGAAAAACGAAATACAAAAATACTGATTTTTATATTATAAAAAGAAAATATTTCCTTTATTTAATGCAAAGCGTTGACTATTTTTTTATCGAAACCTGAAAGGTCAGTGAATTTTATTAAATGAATAAAAAATTAGTCGAAGTTATTTTAATGTATAAACATTAAAAAAAGTTTGAACTTTTTGAACGAACTCATTTTTTCCAGGAATTATTGGTCATTCATATTCATTATTGGTGTCTTCATATTCATTGAGCAACAAGACAGATAAAAAAATATTCGCTTCTATGTTCTAAAATGCAAATATTCTGTTCATATAGAACAAAGCGTGTGACACAGTTTTCTATTTTTACATATATGTGGATTTTCTTCCCATTTTCACTGCAATAAGAGACAATCATTGTCAAAAGGTGTCAAAAACATAAAAGTTTCAATGCTCCAAAGGCCGTTAAATTACAACACAAAATTTTTATTGCAGTTGGTTTGTGATGATCATAAACACTGCTTACGAGACTCCAAAATGCTCTTCTTCTACCGCAATAGGAGATTTGTCTCTCATATCGCACCAACAAAATATCTCTCAAGACATAAAAACATTTTATTGGTGACGCACATGCTGTACAAACATCACGTCAATTACTGGCCCGTCCAACTTATTGTAAACAAAATGTGTTCTTTTATTTTTGCCGTGTTACAAATGTGGGGCTCTTTTTTAGCCTCAAATAATATTAAACTTCGTGTTTATTGCTTTTTATTTTAAATCTCGTGCAATCCTTTGAAATACTGAGCATGTAAAAAGGCTCTGAAAATTTCATTCTAAAATTCGACTGATGCATATTTCTTATACCGAAAAATTCATCAGAGATCTAATAAAATAAATTAAAAAACAGTTTTAAAAACACACTTTTATTGATACTGTAAAAACTATAAATGTACAATTTTAATTATTTCCTCTTATTTAACCATTGATTTATAAGTCATTATTATTAACATTATACATTTTCGATAAGAGTTTTTCTTCGTATTTACAATCAGATAACACCATGTGTGTGAGTAAAAAATTATTTAAACGAATTTATTAGTAGGTAATTATGTTCTGAAAATATTAAAACGGTGAAATCATCAAGAATAAAGGATTGTACAAAACTTGAAAACTTTCTTTCATCAAAGAAGGAAAAAAATAATTATTCTCAGAAAATTAGACTGGAATAGTTTTTCCTATTAACATAGTACGAGCTCGAAATAATGATAATCATTTTCTGGGATCTAAAATTTCAGAAGATCTTGCTGCATAGGGCAGAAAATTAGTTTTTGATAATTAGTGTCTTGAAAGAGTAAGCATTTTTGGAAATTTTCTCACAAAAATACTTTACTTTCATTCTAAAGTATAAATTAAGACATTTTATATAAACCTTAAAGTGTGTACATGTATGTTTCAACATTGAAAACGAATGATTGGGGTGGTTTAGAAGAAATTTTGCTCAAAAGTTCCTCATTAGGCGAATAAAAATATGCCAAGTCCTTTTCTTTCACGAGAGAGCATCTGATAACTAAGCATCATGGGATATCAGATGAGTCTATTTCCATAAGTTAGGAGACGCTAATGGAGTCATATTTATTACAACCTTGTTATTTTTGAAAATTTGGTCTTTACTTCGTGTATTTCCCTTCCCCCTTTTGGAAAATGCACCCGTTTGTTAGGTCGAAAATCAGTCGCCAACTCATCAGATTCGGGGAAGAAATCAACGTCAACTCATGGGTTTCTGTCCAAAGAAGAGATCCTTGAAATCATTGAAAACTATTTAGCAAACAGACCAATTAGCATGAAATTTTTATGCGCAGGATTTTTGAAAAGGAAATTTGATTTAAGAAAATTAGAAGGATTTGAAATATTATTTTAATTTATAATTTAAATGAAAGAAATTAATATTAATTTGAAATAGAGAATAATTTTATTAGCATTTGTGCAACATTCAGTCAATTAAATAATATTTAAAGACGTTTTGTTATTTATAAAGCGTTATTTCTTGTCTACCACTAGGTTTTAAAGCGCAAAAAATTTTCCTGCATTTTTTTAAATATATCTTGAATTAAACTGCAATAAACGGAATTAATATTTACACTTGTGGCAAACGTGCCGCATTAATTTCAACAACACTTCTATGTAAATCGAATTTCGACGAAGTAGTTTGAATTACGATTAAATATTACTCCACGTATATAAATTATATATAAAATAAATTATATGCAAGTCGATTTCATGTAGAGATGTGTTAAAATTATTTTAAATGTTTTTTTTTTCAGATATTAAAATTTTTGAAATTTTATAGTATGAAAATGTACTTTAATTCCAGTGTAGGATAATTGGTTACCATAATAGTCTAATTTCTCTGTAAACTTTCAAAAGGAAAAAAATATACTCAAGGCAGCACTTAGTTCGATTAACTCGAAAACTAAAAATAATTTAAAAAAAGGCTCTACAGGCTTAAGTCTCGAGATACACTTTGAAAATAAACAAAAATTCTTGAAACAGCGTCGCATTCAAAATAAGTTACTCTATTCAACTCTCTTTTGGGCAAAATCATTTCAACTGCCGTGCTGAATTTTTACAGAAATAGTTTTGTTTTATAGAATGGGTTCAGTTCTCAAGATCTATATACTTCGATATCTCAGGGGAAATTTAAGTAAGCTGTTTTATCCATAACTTTTTATGATAGAAATTTCAAGATAATTTATTTCACGTTCTGCTACTACCTTTACAGAGAAGTACGATATGACAGCTCGAAATTTAAATACTGTAAGGCTTTATTGCTCTTCAATTTTATTTTTTCGTTAATTTATTCATTATTTGTTGCTTGATTTCCTGTGACATTTTATACTAAAATTGCTCTCAGTATTATCAGTGATCTTTATGAATCAGCATAAATAGGTCAAATGAAATAATATGTCTTAAAATAAAATTAGCAGTAAATCTTATAAAATATCTAAATCAAATTCAGAATGTAAGTTAATTGAAAAAATGAGTTGTAACGATATGAAGTAATTTTCTAACCTCGCATATATTCACTTGAAGTAAATGTATTTGGAAAATTCACCATACAGTGTAATTTGAATCATTAAGAAAATTGGGCGAAATTGTCAAATCATTTTCGTAAAAACAAAATACAAAGAAACTAAGTGGAAAGGCTGACAAGTAGAATCTTAAGGTTTTATTAATTCAGATTATTGTATTGTGAACTTCAGTAAATATTTTGTTACTTTTTTATCAAAATGTTGCATGCCAAAACCATATACAGCATCACATAAGAATAATCACACATCTCATAAACAATCTGCGAGCTGTTGTAGCTAAATTATGCGATTACTTTGCATTAATAAAACAACATGTTGGTTAACATAACATACTGTATTTTGATACAATAGGACGATTTATTATTCTCTTCGAAAATTCAATACTATTGAAAAATTTAAATGCAGCAAAATTTTTCCAACTCCGCAAAGAAATTAACTACCAAACAAATTTGAAAAATGATTTTTATACACACATTTTTGCATAATGTTTGGATGAAAAGAGAATTTTTTGGCAATCCTCTTTGTTTCTTTGTTGATTTATTCCCTTATATGAATATTTATTAAATATGTGAGCGCCAAAATACAAAGCGGAATTATCATACAAATTGCAAAAATTCTTGTACATTTTTTTCTGATACAAAGCTATTCCAAATACATGTTATTAAGATTACATCTTTGTGAACTAATAATTATAATTCTAATATTTGTAATATGTTATATATACAAATTATATTAATTACATTACTACATATTATATTATCCATCAAAGCAATATAATATTGTATATAGAACGTATTATGCAACATAATGCTATAGACAGAACATAATATGTAACATAATACTATATCTATAGAAAGTGCCATATGTGGATTAGCAGTGATCAATTTATTGCATGAGCGTCGCCTGTTATTATATATAGTCTAACAGTGATTAGTTATTATTTTTAATGCAATGCACTACATAGTAGTTTCAGGAAATCAATTAATGCATTTTCGTGATTGAATTTTTAGACAAATTTCGCTTAACAAATAAGTATATATAAAAATTATTTACGTGAAAAATGCTGAGAATATACAAATTAGTTCTGAATATAAATATAAAAAGGAACCTATAAAAGAAGATATTTAATATAATTTAAGAAACAGAATTCATAGAAATTTGTTAACATTCTTCAACCTCTTATCATATTCTACTTAATATTGTTAAGAAGAATCGAAAATTAATTTTAATATAACAACTAAATGTAAACAAAAGTTTCCTAAATTTAATGAAAATGCTATCTTCTAAAATATTAAATTGGTGTATTTCTATGCATCTTATTAACTTATATTTCTAAATAAGATATTCGTGGTTTTCCCCAAAATTTGATTCTCTAATTTAATTTTCCTGGATATTTTCAGTCACTTTACATTTCCAGATTGCTAATATTTCGAAAAACAAATTCTTCTAATGAAGTTTCTGAACCAACTAAGTTTCTTAAATTAAAGATAAACACTTTTAAGTTTCTTCTTTATTGCTTTAAGACCTTTTTTTAATAGACATTCCTTTTTTAGATTAGAGAATAATTGCTTCAAAATTGATATCGCTCTTTGCTTAGTTAGAATATTTAAAGATTTGCATCTTTTCATTAATGTATTTCTCTTAAATAAAACGATTTTTCATCAAGAAATAATTAACTTCTCTTTGTCAAGCTTTTTTTCGACGATTTTTATTTAGTAGAAAGACGCACTCTGCCAACAAATGGCATAATTATTTGCTTAACTGAAAATGAAATTAAACAAATATTGACTTGCTTATTTACTTTTGGTAAAGGTCGAAAAAGAGATTAAAATGCTCATGTCAAAACTTCAAAAATGCAAAATGATTAATTAGAGTTTTAAATTTTCTGACAACAGCATTCAGAACTCACGTTATTAAGAATTTTAGCAGCTATCCTATTTAATTAAAAAAAACTTGATGTAATCATGATGAGTCTTGGAAATATTAAGAATTTTTAATTTCGGATATAATCTTACAAAACCAAATTATTGCGGATTGTGCTAACAAGGAACTTAATAAAACTCTTTTTTCTAGAATATTGATAGCTATATTTTTTGCTAAATACAAGACCAATCCTTTTGAAAATCAACTTGCATTGACAAAATGAATAGCACTCAAATTCTTTATTAAATTATCGATTTTATTAATTATGTAAGATTGTGGTAGGATATTAAAATTTATAAAGATCTCAAAATGATCTTAAAAGACAGAGGGAACATGATACAGCTTTTCTTTGCAAAAGATCAAACAGTTGTGGAACAAAATTCCTATTATATACGCAATTTCTTCTGTCGAGCAAATTTTATAGTATTATAAAATTGTACAAAACTCATGTTTTGATGTCGTGTAAGTTTAATAATACATAAAATCATTTATTATTGGGATCACACAATAAAGATAAAACTATTTTGCTTATGAATGAAGACATTTTGCTTCCTTTTTAATGGTAAGAAAATAAATAAATAAGCTCCAAACTAGCTATTTTAACTATCGGTAGAAAAGCTTAAATATAACCGACAATCGTTCAGAACTGAATATGTTTGAAAGATGATTAAATTAATTTGGTGTTGGATTATTGTAAAAATGCTTAAAGACTTATTTTGCCCTTAATTCGATGGTACATTCCTCCTCAGATACTTAAGAATTTTCATTTTTTTGTCTTTTAATTTGTTTGTTGCTTTGATTTGTAAATTTAACTGCCACTAATTTAGCATTTCAATACAAGAATCATACATATCATTGTACGCTGAGAGGTTAAATTAAAATGCTTTATGCAATGATTTTAGAGAAATTTTTTCCCAATGAGATCTATTTCTGTATTCTTTGAAAGACTTTCTTCCCTACCTACAAATATTTTGTCAATGTTTGGGCTAATTAATTGCTCGAAAGATGCTGACTTATTGTCAGGCATGGGAAATTAATGTTTATGAACACTACCGCATCTTTGATTTGGACCCAAACAAGATATAAATATAATATGACACCTATATTTTTAAATCAAAAAGTTTTCTTTTGAAACAGTAATAAAACTATTCGCATTTGTTGAAGCTGAAATAAACAAAAAAAAAACCTTCTCTTAACGATTCGCTGCCTTTCATATGTCCTAACTTCTGTAATATGTATGCAATACTTCAAAACAGTTTTTAAAATGCATTGAAAAACTTCAATATTTTTAGTTGAAGTATTATGTTCTAAATAGTTTCTCTGTTTATTTTCTCTGGATATCCGCTTCTAAAAAAGAAATGCAACAACTTTTGTTCAAATACAATACTTACAAAAAAATTTTCTTAGGAAAGATTCTCCCAAGAAACGTCTAGAAATGGCATTCTTATACAAATGAACAGTGTGACAGATTCAATGCCTTCTGCGCTAAAAAACCGATTTACTGATAAACACTGACAGATTTGATTTTCTGTCTAGTTTTGCAATAAACAATCAAATGCGTATCTTAAATGATTGTGTGATCGGTTCATAAATTTTATTCCCCCTAAAAGACTAAAAGTATTGTGATAACTTTAAAAACCTTTTTACTTAATTCGTTTTGTTTCCTGTTTCTCAAGACGTTGTTTTCTAATAGATTTTTACGCAATTCCTTTACGTTAGAGATTTGAACTTTTTTCACTTATTTCTTCACAATGACATTTAGTATTTTCAGAACATAATTAATAATTTATTTTCAATTAATTCAAACTTTACACCAGTCCTGTGACCTCTGTCGTTGTGACTTTCAAGTACAATACATCTCAAGATTAAATTCAGAAAATAATTGAAATAAAAAACAACAGTTGTTTAGAACATTACTAAAAATGGGCTTTAAAAACTCTCTTTTTAATTAAATTCTTTATTTTTCTGTGAGTTTACTCAAGGTTTTATGCTTAGTCATTGCAGAATTTGATACAATTTTAGATGAATATATTTGATACTACAGACCTATTTTAGCATCTACCAAATAATCTAAAGTCGCTTTCGTCAGCCGAGGATGCCATATGTAACCGTTATCATAATTTCATGGCTCATAAATTTTTTTAATGTGCCAGTCAAGAGTAATTAGATTCAACATCACCAGAAAACTATGCTTCCAATCCAGATGATTCTTAATCGATTTTGACCATATTATCCTTTATAAAAGTTCGTCCCCACTGTAATCAAGTATTTAGTATAAAAATTGAAATTGTCTTCTTTATAATGAATACAAGCATTTATCTAATTATGCTTAACTAAGTGGGATTAGAATCAAAATCACATAAGAATATAGTTTCGAACTCATCATACCCAATCGATTTTGAACACATTTTCCTTTCTACAAATTTGTACCAGCTATAATAAAGTACTGTGTATAGAAATGAAATCTGCTTATTTTCTATGGTTTATTGATTTAATATATCTATCAAATCTATGTGTTTTGACTCATAGATTTGGCAAAATATACTAAGCCGATGAAATTATAATTCATATCACATAAAGATACAATTTCCAAACCCTCATATTTAGATCACCATTGAACACACTTTCCTTTCTATAAGTTTGTATTAACTGTAATCAGGTATTCTGTATAGAAATGAAAGCTGCTTACTTTACCATGAATCTTAACTTATAGACTTGTCTAGATAGGTTAAACAAAGTAGAATTATCATAATCCATATCACTTAAAGATACATTTCCCAACCCGTCCTATTTAGATTGATTTTGAACTCATTTTTCTTTCCACAAGTTTGTAACAGCTGTAATCAAGTATTCTGTACAAAAACGAAAGCTGTAGAAAGAGAACGATCCATCTAAGAGAGGCAAGAAAAATTAAGTAACAAGGCTCATGATTCTCCCATATCTCTGGAAACGAAACAAAGTCCACTTCTCTTAGTGTTTCCTCTAATGGTCCGACTGGACGTTATCAATCAGCCGCTCGCAAGACGGGTCGGAGGATGTCCGGTTGCTGGCCTAATGAGTCCGACAGAATCCTCCCTTTTCCCAGTGAAGTATCCTGTTGCTCACGATAGATTGCTGACCTAAATGCTGATGTCAGTCAAAGCCAAGGTGTAAAATGAGTTAAGTATTTTAATGGATTTTCCAGCATTAAAGGGAGTGGAAACGTACTCGCGTTGTTGGATTGGACGAGAAGAGTAATGGAATCGGTAACTTTAAAGGAAATTGAAAAATGATTTTGTATTTCCCGATTTAAAACCATCGACTCCTTTCTCTTTTATTTGGAAAGAAAAATACTTTTCTGAACAGGTGATTTGTAAAATAATAATGTGCAGATTAAACATTAAAGCTTTAGTTTATCGATACTTGAATGTCATGCTTAAATTTTTAAGATTTAAATACCAAATTATATTGCAATATGCTTATAGAAATAAGGTATTATTTCTTTTTTGATAACCATGTGAGGACTTTTTCTTTGCATGTCAATTTATTAGACAAAAAATTAATATTCTGAAATAATTAATATACGTTTTAATTTAAAATCTACTTATCGAAATATTTAAAGGACTGTGAATAAATATGTGCCTCTTAATTTAAAGTACTTTCAATTCATTTTTTGTTACTCAAGAATCTTTATAGTAAATTCAGTTATAGAAAAAACACAATAAAAATGTTAATCTTATTTTATCTTATGAATATCTTTGTTGTTGTTGTTAATCAAAATTGATTTCGTCCACACAAAATCAAAAATTATAAGTCAAAATAAATATCAAATAAAAAAATGAATCAGTTGTTAAATAACTCATATTTATGTTTAAATATTGCATCAATACAATAAGAAAAATAATTAGCACATAAACACAAAATAAGTTCCATTATTCAAACTCTACTATGAAAGATACATATATTTTTACATACATATATTTACTAATTAAATTAGAGTACGTAACATTTCTAAAAATGTAAACTCTTAGTATTTTTTTCACAAACAAATCATCAGCTGTATTATTTATCGACTTTTCAAACAAATCAACAAATTTATCGGATTTTCTAAAAAATAATTACAGTTTATAATCAAATTTATCAAATTTAAATTAACTCAGATCATATTTTTTTCTATTTTTTATTCTATTATATTCACACAAGCAGTCTTTCCAAATTGATTATAATTTACTTATCCCGGAATGATGAGAAATACAGGATTCGAAAGAAGAAACTTTGGAGGGATAAATAATACATCAAAGCACAGGCAATAAGATTCCGTAGCTACAATAAGGATAAAGAGATTTCCTAGAAATCAGGATTACGAAAATTTTTGTTTCTTCAGGCAATTGCTCTTAAGATAAGGCAGAGTTGTAGGATGTAAATAAAAAGATCCGCCTAACGCAATATTAGATCCTTTATTGTCTTTAGAAATTTAGCTATTATTCAACCTATATCTCTAGGAATTTTAATGCCAAATCGATAAGAGGAAATAAGACTAAGTATATAGACAGTTTTCACTATGTACAAAATTATTAACACACTTTTGTTGAACTTGTCTTCTTTAAAGATTGTAAAGATGGAATTTCGTAATGAATTGTTAACTCATTTCTTAATGCCTTTGAGTTATGAAATTGAGATCATTCGTGTGTCTGATTCTTTCCTAATATCATTATTAGTTAATTAATTATTATATTTAAATTTTTCCATACTAGGGGATCTGCATGGTAATGAATTTGAGAAATAATTGATTCCAGAATTTCATAATATTTATAACAATGAAATATAAATTTGAAACTAAAAATAAGAAAATAATTAAAATAAACAATCTGCTTTTTAATGCACTAATAAAAATACTTTTCTAAAAATTGCTTTTTTTAATATTTATTTTCAATTACATTTTTTGTTAACGATATTTTATTCCTGATTATTAATAATCAAGTAGAAACTAATAAAGAAACTAAGTAATTCTCAATAGTATTAGACTCTAATAAGGAGGCAATCAGAACACTTATTAAAATTGATACAATACATTTAGGATATTTCGAAATCCCTACAAGTTTAAACAATCAAAGTCATTTGCTGATTTTTTAATAATTAATTTAAACAGATTAGAAACTAGAAATAATGATCCTTTAGATATAATAATTCACTGAATGCTAGCATTTACATTTTGACAGCAATAAACTAATTATTTTATTAACCTACCAGAACAGAGCTTAAAATCAAAGTCTTTAAATTAAAAAATAAACTTATTTAATATCTACAAATGAAAGCTAAGGATTCAACATTTTAACATAGAGGAGATATTTAGTGGGAAATTTATACGCTACCATTATCAACAAAATATATGAATTTTAACAGATCATACGAACTAAAGCTAAAACTGATGAATTTCTAGCTAAGTTATTTTTGATAAACTGAAATTTTTGAAAGTCGATATTGATGAATGGAATATTTTTGATACATTGAAATATTTATATACGATTTTTCATGCAAATTTGAGCGAAACAGATATGCACAATTTTGACTAAATATCACATAATACTGGATGGCTAGAAGCTTTTACATTTGAGCTTAATTTCTTAAATTATGGAGACTCAAATAGTATTGATTCATCATTGTTTATATTATTTCTTCCTTGAAAGTACGTCGAATTACAAAACAGTTTAGGATGCAAAAGTAGGTGATTAACTCAAAAATATAACACAGTCGATCTTTATCGAGATTTCTTTCTTTCTTTTTTTTTGTATTTGTATTGAATACTTTCTGCTTTCTTTTAAAGAAAATCAAAAGAAATCTTATAACAGATAATTTTCAAATACATACTATTGAATGAAAACTATTGTCTCGAATTTTAAATACTCCTTTCAGAAAGAAATTTTCCCTTTCATTTTTCAAAATTAAAATAATTATTTTTAACAGTCTTAAGGATGCAGTTTGGAAGATTTAACTTTTTATATCATTAGAAACATATAGTTATGTAAAAAAACACCTGTTTAATAATGAACTAAAAACTAAAAATCGCTTTCTATGTAAAATTCTTATAAAAGTCTGACATGATTTTTTTCTTTCTGATAAAAAAAAAGCTCATCATCAATATTTAAAGTATATTTGCGTAAATTGGACAAAGTTGTAAAATTTTTCAATAATCTGTTTACAACCATATTCTATTTAAAGCATTGATTGTATTTAAAGAACTTATTTAAAGCAAAGAAACAATTTATTTTACATTTTTATAATTAAACTGGCATTCGAAGAAATAATAACAGATACAAATACGTATTAAAATATATTCTTTATTTTTCTAAGACGCAAGAAACAATCCATGTAATCAGAAAAACGCTAAATTTGTATATAAGTTCAGAGTTTATGGAAATAAAACCATTTCCTGAAAATTAAATTTATAATATATTAACAAAATAAACCCAGACTTGTTAAAGAGAGATTTTTGATTGATAATGATGAAAAATTAAATAAAACTGGAATTGTATCCCAGACAACCTTTAAAAATTATTTTAATTCATACATTGTTTGCATATATTTTTAGTTTTAGTTATGGTATTTAATGCAATTTCCTCATAATGCTTATGCATATTAAATTCCATAGTTCAAAGTCAACAATTTTCAAAAACGTTTAATAAACGTCCATCGTCTCCAATACCCAAACAGAAATTCAAGTAAAACAGTGCACGCTTTCCTACACCACAGACATATAAACATAATAAATGCGCGATAGGGCAATGAATAAGGGTTCTGGTGATTGATATATCTTAGACAGACATGGAAATGATCAATTTCACCCTCGAGAAATTGAAATCTCGTTGACAAATTTGGATGTTGAAGTGCCCAGTGGACATTTCAAGGAAAGCAGCAGATTAGTAGAGAGCATTCCAATCTCTAAGAAACGCCATCCCATAAACATCATCTTCGTGTTGCTAGGCAACTGCAGCATCTTTTAACCATCTTCTCCTTTTTAAATACAATTTGAACAAACGAAAAGAGATTACTTATGGAAGTTTCCCTTGGAGCCAAAAATAAGGTGAGAGAAATGTACTTTGTAGGCAGGGATTACTTTAGAAAGTATTTTACTTGTCATTTTAAATGCTGAAAAAATCAACCAAACATTTTATTAAAATTTATCGTGATGGAAAGGATTTATCTTTTAGTTTTTAAACTCATCCATGGAAAAGTGTTTCGCGTTTAATCTTTTTTAGTCTTGTGAACTTTATTTTTAGGCCGTCCCGCATTCTTTTAAGTTACATTTTCATAAAAGAAACGAATAATATTACTCGATGCTTTTTGTATTGAATCCTTCTGTTGAAATTTATTATTTTTTTACGTTTTCAATTTTTTTTAAAAAATACATTTGAAATTTAAAACATCACGTAATAATTTTAGGCAAAAAACTGCAATTAATTCATTCTTATTTTATCAGTCAAATATTCTTAAATTACATAAATAGCAAAAAAAAAACCTTAACATTTTTTAAAGATTTTTAAATTAATATTATTCCCTATTAAATTTATATGTAAATTATTGATTTATCAACATAGATATCAAATGTTTATTCTTAAAAAAATTATGAAAATTAATACAATGTTTAAATTATCCTTTTTCCTAGAATATTTTCATTAAAGAAGAATTTTAGCAGCAAATCAGTGCACCAAAGAATATCTACCTTATGATAGTTTTGAATATTTTTTATTCAAATGTGTAAAAAATTACTTTCTTCCAATGAAAACAATAAATTAATTAAAAAATGCAAATAATAGAAGGGGACATTTAAAATTTTGCACCTGAAATAGGTAGTAGCTGATATCTTTTCTTTTTTCTGAAATAATATTATTTTATTTAGTGTCTATCATCTCGATAAAAATATTATTCCTTCATCAATTTATTTTAATTAAATATATAGTGCCTTACTGTAAAATATATCAAATACACATATTTAACATACATTGAGAGTTTATTTGATATTTTAAAGATACAATCCTTTGACATACTGCATTTTATTGAAATATAATACATTTGAAATTCACAATTTACGAGATACACACTTTATGAAGCTGATTGATAGAATATTATGTGGAAAAAGTGGATAAAAATATTTGAGATTATATCATATATATTGTAAATGATTAGTATAATATTGTGAAAAGCATAGGATTATGAAATAAACGATTTACTTGAAATTAATTTAGCAGTTCAATAAATAATACTTTAATCAAATACAAGAATCATATCAAACATGATAATATTTGTTAAGTTAATGCTCAGCGAAGATAACACAAAATTTGTTATGTCGCTCGTTATAAATATGTAGCTTTCTCCGTCGTAACTTTACTCACTGTTGGCGTTGCGTGTCTTGATTTCATTATTCCATGTGCGTGTTTAGCTTCCATTAAAACGCCTTTTTAAGTAGATAAAACTAAAATAAAGTCGAGTTTTTGAGATATCTTTGAAATTGAAAGAGCAAAAAAAAAGCATAAAGTCAAAATTAATTTTCAAGATAATTTTTTATCTCTATCAGCATCATATTTTTGTTTTTGCTTGTTTCTGTTATTTTGAATACAGATAAAGATTTTCACCTCTGGTTATTAATTTTTTACTTTCTTCCAATAAATATCTCATGCGATACTTTCACGCAATATCACATATATTTGTTAATTTTACATTTATATTTATTTATTTATTTGTTAGTTTTACCTTTATTTTTATTTATTTATTTGTTAATTTTATTTTCATCTATTTATTTATTGATTTTATTTTTAAAAAAATTCTATTGAAATGAAATCACACATTTTATTTTAAAAAAAATCCCGATATCGGTTTAAATTGCAGGAGGGCGACGAAGCAATAAAATTATTATAATTCAAATAACTTTTCAATATGGTATATCGTTTTCAGAAAATTAATGTATTTATTAAGAAGGATGTACTGAAAATTAGGTAAAATTAGGTAATAATTTTAGAACCCTTTGTATTCTTGTGATTTTTCTTCATAAATTTACCGTTTCTTTGATTTTGCTCAGTGTTTATTAAAATTTTGGTTTGCTTGACATATACATTGTTTATGTAAAAAAATAAAGGACGAATTACTGAGACTATATCGATCGAAATAAAGAAATCAGTGAAGAAGTGTTAGAAATAAGTTTTTCTTAGTTTTTCCTATAAAAACTTTTTCAATTGTCTGTTGATTATTTATTAATACGGTAATACATGACACAAAACAAAGGCATAAGTATATAATGATGAAGTGCAACCGACGGCTACATGAAAATTTTTAAAAACAACAATAACATTTAAAATAACGGTCTTATTTTATCAGACGTAAAAACAACTTACGAAAACCTGTTGCCTTTTTTTTTTTACAAATAGAATATTTAGGAATCTTTACATTAGCACCTCATTTCACTCTTTAAACCTTGCCTTTTAAGAATTTTTTTTGAGTATTCATTTCGTCTTTGTTTTATTTTGAAAATGTTAGGAATAAAATAATAAGATATTTCGATATTTCTCTTATCTCAAACAAATTCCACTCCTTTAAATAATATCCAAAGCATCTCATTTTTTTCTTCAATTAGTATTCTTTTTGAAAATTTGGTTCCATTTTATTTCCATTTTATTTGGTTCCATTGTAATTTAAGTAAAGATTTCTTTGTCTATATTTTTACTATAAAAAAAGTTTAAAATTTTATATTTTTTAACGTTATAAAAGTATGTGCAATCAGAATTCCATTTGTAGAATTCAGTAAAGAAAATAGACTTCAGCGTTTTAGATTTGTATTTCTTGAACTAATCTTTTTCTTAAAAGCACAATATTTTTTTTATTTCAATTTCAAATGAAAGAAAAAAGAATATAGTGAAAGAAAAATAAGAATAAAAAGAATAGGGTTTAAATTTTCATTAAAATATTACATAATTTTGAATTACATTTCTTATTACTTTTAATTACATTTTTTATCACCAATTGTAAAATGTTATATAATGTTTAACATTCGTTTTGATCTTTCTGTAATCAAAGATTTAAAAGAGAGATTCAAATTTTTTTGAAATGTAGTTTATTTCCTTTTTCATTCTTCTAGCAAGACTTTTAAAAATACATGTAAATTCCTGTACAATTCAGATTTAATTAATTAATCCATAAATAATCTAAGAATGGGTCTTTGAAGAATTAATAATTTATAATTAATTCAGATAGTTTAGAAAACAACTGCAAATGATTAATCAGTTTTTGAAGTATCTGAATTGATAAATGCTTGAATATATTATCACGAAATACTTTCTTTGTCATTATAAAAGCTATACATTCTTTCTCATTATAAAACCTATACTTTCTTTGTCATTATAAAAACTATGCTTTCTTTATCATTATGCCATGTATTTAATAAAAATATAAAATATTATACTGAAAGCTTTACAAGTAAATATGCTAAATTTATATGAAAGAACACCGAAAAAGAAAGAAATATAATTATTATGAAAATCGTATAAATACATAATTTTCTGTTTCATTTTGTACCGAATTATTTTCATTTTTAGGAATTTAAAAATTAGTCTATAAGAGTATAAAAAATATTAGCTTTCAAAGAAATTTTCAGTTGTAGTAAAATACTAATTTTTAAAGAAAAAAGACAAAAAAGATCATAAAATATAACGGAGAATGAATAATAAAATAATATACCCCCCAAAAATTTAAATGTTTTGTGATATTCAATCTTCCTTTTTGAAATTCTCGTTTGATGTCATAATAATATTTGCATTTCCATTAACCAAATGTTCTGTTTAATTTCAAATAAATTATTAATTGTAAACGCTACTGATTGAAAAATAAAAATTGAAATCTAATCTATGAAAAATAATTTTTATGAGAAACAAAATAAGAAGCGAAATTAAATTGCAAAAGTTCTCTATTCAAAATAGTTCTAATCGTAAAGTATCGCAAGATATTTTATAATTTGTTGTATATTTATTCATCTATAATCGAGCAACAGTAAATATCAAATTTCCTTTTTAAATAATTAATGTAAGTCAAAGTGAATAGATATTAAATTGAAACAATCTAATAACAATAAAACAAACAAGTTTCTTCCATTTTGATATTATTTCATTTATTATTTATTGATCAGGCTCTGAATAAAAATAGAAAAATAATTCTTATTTTAGGCACTAAATAGATGGCATTAAATATTTACTTATAAACAAAAATTCTATTCATCTTTTTTCTCGAATAAAAACCATTTGATGAATGAAATTAAATATTTGTTTATAAATTAGATAAAGAATCTTTCTCTTTATCTCTTGTATAAAAGACACTTGAAGAATGAAGTTAAATGTTTGCTTAGAAATAATATATGATCAGAAAAAGTGAGGCTTAGAAATGATAAGAATATTTAGGGGATTCAAGCTAATCATGGACTAATTGTTGATTTTTAAGCCGCTACAGATAGGCATGTACTTCCTACTGGAAAAATTCTTTGAACGATGCAAATAATTATGTTTTGTGTTGCTTGAATTAATAAATGTACTGCTGAAATAATTATGATGTTTATACAGTCCTTGGAGCTATTAGTCTCATTAATTGAAATATAGTCTTTATACAGTAACATTCTGAACAAATAGAAAAGTTATCTCCTTTGTGACTAAATCTGGTGAAATTATAAAACTTTGAATTTCGTTATTTTAATCCAAACGGTGGTTTTCCTGTGCACAGGACCTCCTGTTGTTTGGAGTATTTTCCTCAAGTTGACCATTTTAAAATTGTCTAAAATTGCGATATTCAAAGCTTCATAACTCGATTAAATTTAGTCACAGATGAGTGGGGTTTTGTAATTTTAGTACATTAAAAATATTTTGCTGTATAAGACTAGTATGACATTGAGATTGTATAAAAAATATTAAGATTTTCTGCAATACGTTTCAATATTATTCAATTCAATATTACGTTTACTGAGTGAAATAATTATAATTCTTATTTTTAAAGTATTTTTCTTGATGGAATTGATCAAGATTAAATTTGACACTTCGCGTGTTTTAATTATTACATTTAGGTATTCTTATAGATTGAATATTTTTTTGTACTTGCGGTCAAATAATTTAACCATCGTTGAATATCCTTTAATGAAGGACATAGAATTTCAGTTTGAGACTATTCATTTACACATTGAAGTGTTTTTGCATAAAAATAGCACTTAAAAGTAATTTCAGATGTAAATATCGATATCAAACATTATTACATAGAAAAATTTTGACGCTTATATTTTATAATAGTAGTTCCATAAAAGTGTGGATAGTAAATGATAAACTCATTAGCTCCTCTCTATTTCAATTATGGTAATCTCATAATTTAAATTAAACATAATTCTTAAGATATTCTTCAGTCCAGTGACATTAAAATATTTTAATACTTTCTCTCATTGCGCTTTTAACACTTCTCCGATGCAAACATTTCATTACAAATGCTCATCTGGAGCAGCTGAAAGGTAGGAACATAGCTTAAGTCAAGGGGTGATTTGGAATAACTGTTTGAGCAGGAAACTGTGCTTTAGAATACCTTGATAATAGCTCCAAGAGTCGCCAGAATTCTCTTGAATATTTCGTAATGGTACCTCCGTCTGTGTTGCGAGTATGTAATTGCGCCTTCGAGGAGTGTTTGATGTTTTAGTAATGAGTACTTCTCGCTAACTTGCCCAGAACAAATTCTGGCTATAAACCATTTAGAAAATGAAGTTTCATTTTCTCTTTGGATATATATGACACACTATCTACTATTATTTATAGTACTAGGCCTTATATATAATTTAAAAATGATATTTTGACGATCTCATTTTTGAAATTGGCCTATACGGACAAATGTTATCGATATATTTAATTGCATGAAATATAAAAGAATGGATAAAAATGTATTATTTTTTAACGCATTTTTATACCTATTTCTCGTCAGTGAGCTTTGAATTACGAGTTTCACAGGTTTTATTTCACAAAATATTTTTATTCAATTAAAATTAACTTAGAATTCATTCGCATTTAAAAACTTTTATTTTGATTCCAGAAGTAATTTTATTTTGTATATTTAGTATAGAAAATTAAAGATCAATTGATAATCTATATAGAAATATAGAAATAGAAATAAAAGAACATAGCTTGAAAACAATCGCACTAGTCTACAGGAGATATTTAAAGAAATAAATACCTTATTCTCAGTTTATGTTTCTAGAAATTTCTAGAAACATGAGCAATTCTAGCATTTTCAAGCCTTAGCTCATATGATTCTCTTAATTCTTATTCTTATAATTTTTAATCAAGTTACATTAAGAATAGGTCAAAATGCTACTAGAAGCAACCAATAATATGTAGCCTATGATATTAACCGGATAAATCAGTAGTTATATTTTATATATTCCGCATTTTATTCGATTTACAAGTAGAACTTTCGAAAGATAGACAAGATTTCACTGTCTCTTATGTATCTAAAAATGCAACATTTTTCACAATTTTTATGTTTGTGTGTATAATTTCTTTTTATTTTTTATATATAGCGTAACAACAAGCAAACATATCTTATAAAATTTCTAAAAATCATGGAATTAGGATATATGCGAAAAAAAAAGAATTTAGATATTTAAAAATATATGTAGGGTTAAAAATTGAATTAAAGGTATATATTAGAAAGAATCATAAACTGTTTAAACTGAGTCAAAACTTTCCATATATTCAACTTACAGAATACTATAAAATTATCGGTTTGACGTAATACAACAATTCGTGATAAATGTAGAAAAATAAATGATGCTTGATGTGAGGAATAGTGAAACATGTTTTCAGTGAAATTAATAAATAAAATATTATTCATTAAATATCGCAAGAAGAAAAAGTTAAATCTCCAGCTATTAGCTATAGAATGAAGTTTATAATCTATTTAACAGGAAAATTCGTGTTTTCGTTTTCATCCTTAAAAATGTAGGAAAAATTTGTGTTTGCCCATATAAAAGTTCGATTTTAAGGAAGTCCCCAGTGATAACAATACAAAGTAATTTGTAAGAGCTGATTGTCAAAACAGAATAAAGCAGTAGATGCAAACTTTTAACTTATGTTAATTTATAGAATACTTTTATTCTAAATAATCATATCATAAAAATGCTCTTTAAATTAAAGGCAATCATTGAATATTATTATTAATGAGATATTGTATATAAAATTCTCAATAAAATTGATATTTATTTCTTTTAGAAATAAAGTGAATGGAAATAACTTTCAATCGGTTGAACTACGAGCAAAAATCCTGCTTACGTGTTTCGAGCATCCAGGTAATACTGAATTGCAATGAAGATTCCCTACTTACTTTTTATTTTACTAAATTTTTGCAGGCCTCTGAAATTTAAGAAAGCATATAATTCTACAGAAAAAAATACAAGAAAATCGTTTTATTTTGAAATCGTGTAGTTATAAATAATTATAATATGCAGGGGATTTTTCGTTTTTAAAACAGTTATATAATTTTAACTGAACGTAATTAAGAATTTTCTGGTTCCAAGTCACAGAAGTTTTAGTTTAATTTTATATTCAGACAAAAGGAAATGATGACCGCTTTTGTAGCAGACTACGGTGGAGGAAATAATGGATTTTTAAGAACAAAATATTTCCATTCTTGTGACATTCTAAAGCAAACTGTGACTCGGTCAACAGATTCCATAATAATACTGAATATTCACACTACTAATTTTCAAGATTACTCGAATCGAAAACATGACAATGTTAATATGCATAATTATTTTCCCCAATTTGATCGGAACTCGTTAAATATTATTTTTAACTACGAGAATATTATTTTAAAGTTCACAATAAATAAATTTTAAATATCGAACTATAGTTTAAAAATTATTGGATAAAAACAAAAACAAAAAATAAACAATTTTATGAAAAGGAATCGAAAACTTTATATTCAATATAATTTATAGTTTATCAACATTTTAATATAGCTTTTTTATAGCTGAATCTTAGATACAGATGTTATCCACAATATTATTTTTTCATTTATTTCGAATAAGAAACTTAATTCATATTAGGAATTTCTATAAATTTTATTTTCGGTCAGTCTTTCATAATCAGTTATGCTTTATTTTGTATATCCATTATCAAATACAGAAAAACAGACTATATTTATTCAACGTTTCGAAATTTTATTCGAAAATTTCTTTGTTCAAATAAATTCTACGTTAATTTGAAATTGAATAAAATATTATACAAAGAAATTTCGTGACTTCATGGAAAGCAAAATTGTCTCTCTCTGCTCTTTAAAGCAATTGAATCAACTTTAAACTAGAGTAATGTAATTGTTAAATAAAAACGACATTATTTTTCTTAATGTCCTCTTATATAATGCTTTCACAATCACATTTAACGCATACATAATGAATGCAGAGAAGAAAGCAAAC
The DNA here is from genome assembly GCA_026543865.1 of Argiope aurantia. Lineage (NCBI taxonomy): Eukaryota > Metazoa > Arthropoda > Arachnida > Araneae > Araneidae > Argiope > Argiope aurantia. The sequence goes on from JAPMOR010090133.1 coordinate 1,079,068, forward strand.
ATCTGTAAAAACGCTGTATTTTTTTTCATAGGAAGTGTGGGATGAGTTTTGTTTTGTCTGTGTAAAGAAACAAACTAGTTGCTGTTGGTGAAAACTCTTCGAAGCATGTTTTCCCTTTATACGTTAATGAGCAACAAAAACTAAAAGACGAATAACAATTCTTCAATTCCGTTGGAACTTTCTTTTTTGACTAGCAGACTGTAAAGATTTTTCAGAAACACCAAATTTGTTTCTATTCTGCAAGCATTCTTCTTCAAAATATTTTCAGATAGCTGAAATCTGAGTTGGAAAAAGTAAACTTGAATGAGATGTATCATAGGAATTTTGGAAATATTTTTCTGTGCTTAAATCGTTACTATGAAGAGAACATTTGATTAATGTACCAGTTCTCTCCAAAATTCTGAATTTTAACTGTATTTGATGCGAAGACCATTAAAGTATAACTGGAATTTGATGTTTAAAAATAATTTGTGAAAAAATGATGCGAATAACAGAATGGTACTTTCTTATTTGGTTTTTCTTTACGGAAGAAAACATCGCAGAAGAATACCACTGTATTTTATTTTTATTTTTTTTATCAGTTGAAATGTAACAGAAGAATATGTTATCATTTTGCTATTTATTATATTTTGCTGGAAAAATATAAATATTTAGACTTCGTTACAAATGCACCGTTGGATTTGAGCATTTTTTTCATCCATCGCTTTATGTTATATCTAAAATGCACTCTGGAAGCAATCATGCCAATCGATATCATTGCATGATATATTTTACTTGCGAAATAAAGCAAATATTTCTTCGAAATATTCTAGCTAGGAATCTGAAGATATTGTAGGATAATTGTACTGTGATGTTTTTCAATTATGATGCAATCATGCGATAAATATTGATGCATTTTTCCTTTCAAAATTTTCATTCATGATTGTACTTGAAATAATAGTCTATTTATATGTGGCTGTACTAAAGATCGTTTAGTACAAAACTTCGGCTTGGCTTCGTTTTAATTTTAGTATGACATTTGCATAGTATTAGTGTAATAGTGAGAAATATTCCTTAGTACTTTTATTCTGAAGCTCTCGAATTCTGGATGTTGTTTAAATACGAATGAAATAGGTGAAACTTACAGATTAGAAGAGAAAAATAGACTAGAAAAAGTCTGTTTACTTAAATTGAATTAATGTTAGTTTAACAGAACAGAATTCAAATAGTAAGTATCTTTGTACCAATATCGATTTCCTAGCAAAATCTTGGGAATTTCATGAAACTTTTATCCTGTGTTTTCATCGAACACCGATTGATGAGTATCAGATGCATGAAGCATAAAAAATATCAGTCCGTAGAAAATCTAGTGCTTTAAAATCTAGAAATATAGTGCTAATAAGTTAGAAAACAATTATTAATCAAAACATGTAAAGTTCTTTCATGGATTTTTATTTAATAAAAGAATACAGGCTTATTCAAATGTGTTAATTTGTGCCATAGCAATAACAAAAATAAATGTGTAATTTACGGCAAAAATTTATTTTCCACAAAAATTAAAAATTCTTGTACGAATCATTATGCATACATCTATATTGAACAATATATGAATACTTCAAGCACAAAGTGAGTGACCTTTTTTCCTTTATTTGACATATCGACATACATGATATAATGCTGAAAGGAAACAATTTTATATTAAGTACTTCATAAAAAGATCGCTAACCCCTCTACTAACATATTGAATTGAATCTTGTGAAGTGAAAAAGTGAAAACAAAGGCGGAAAGAAATCATGTCCAACAGCAAACATGACTTCCTTCTTCGTCCATCGTAATGGGTTCGCTGACATTTCCGGAAAAACAGCATTAAGCCTTTCGATCGGTGAGGTGTGAATTCTCTGTTGCCATAAAGACTGCATTCCCTGTGTCAACTGATATTTGAGGAGACTTTCAGATTTCTTAATTCTAACAAATAACTCTTGTGACATCGTTGTTTTGATAAATTTATCCAATCTCTTTTCTCTTGGAGCCGGCCAATATGTGTTCCTGTTTTGTGTATCTGTATAAAATAGGCGCCATCGTGTTCCTCAAGAAATTCTTAAAACCTTTCATGTGAGAGTATTTGATACTTCTGGTAGTGTACTATAATGGATATTGCTTTATAATTGGTTTGATATACAAAAATTAACTTTTATTTGCTTTATTCTGCGTTATTATCTTAAAATTAATGCGTTATTAAATAAAGTTCATCTTAAAATTAATATTATTATTTTTTAATAATTTCTTCTTTAATCTTGTGAATTGAAATTGAGAAGCTACCGGTCTCTTATCAATCTACTAATGCATTCTTGTATAAATTTCGAGTTTTCATAATGACAAACTTCTATTAGAAACTAATAAGATCTTTATTGAAAATAAAGATCTTATTAGTATTTATTATTTTCAAAAAGATCTTTAACTAAAACTGAAAGGTATGTAATATAAATGCGTAGAGGACAGCAATATTCGTTGTAAAATACATGAAGGTATTTTCAATCGGGTTTTGATTTCATATGTCAGATTTATAAGAAAATTATTTTTTAAACATATTTTCGAGAAATATAGTTTTAGGCTGAATCAGTTTAAAATTAAAAAACTGAACAATAATCCGTAACGGAAATGATAATTCTTTATAGTGGAGCCGACATATTAATATCTAAAGAGGAAATCAAAAATTTTTGCAAAAATTTAATCTTTAAATTAAGTATTTTGATTAGTAAAACTTTAATAATCTTTCATTAGGTACTTAAGCTTTAATAATCTCTAATTAGAATAGCGGAGGAAAGGAGAATGCTTTTGATTTAATAAAACCACCATGCTTCAAGCAAATGTCCTCAATGTTTTGACTTAATGAAGTCGTCATGCTACACATAATTGTCCCAACTTAATGTTCCCTTAAAATGCCTTCCATTAATAATAAATTTTATGGCTTCGTTATCTAAGTACTTTTATTGCTTGTCTAATGAGATTATTAAACCTATTAATCTGAAAAAAAGAACTTATCTATTTTGATTTAGAATTCATAATTGCATTTCCAGATTAAATATTTCTAATAAAATTTTCCAGTCATTCTTGAATTTATTCCAAATCTCTCAGTTGTTAAGTTGATGAAGAAACTATTCGTAGTTTCATTAACAGCTACATATAAAAATGAATAATTTACAGATTATCTTTTTTAAAGGAATTTTCCGTTAAATGCTGTTGCAAAAGATTCTTTGAGAAACGCGTTTCTAAATAGATATCTTTATATTCAGATATAAAGATAGATTATCCCTAATATGAAAAGAAAATATAGGATAACAGTAATCCATGTAAAAATGTGTTTATACTTTTAATTTCATGAGTAAAATGAACTATGAAATATTAAATATTCATGCAAAATCTAAAAGGAAAGCATGGAACTGTATCTAATGCTGGTATAAACAAAAAATTTTGTATGAAAATACTTTGAAACGATAGGAAAGACTACCAGAAAATAGCATTAAAAACAAGGCCTAATAGATTTTATGCAGTAAAATAATATTTCAATTAAGTGCTGTTTCTTCGTTTAATATTTAGTAATATAGGTCGGTTGTTATAATTCGAATACTGTCAATTAAAATAAAATAATTTTCTTAGGCGTTTTAGGCTTAATGCTCATATTTTTAATACTTTTTTTTTCTGTGGGGATAAAAATGATTGCTAACTCGAGATAAATATCTGAAAAAATATATATGTCATTTTTATCGTCGATTCATTACAAAGATTGAAACGTATTTGAGAAGGAATCAGTTTTGTATATATATAGTTCCAATTCAAATTATCTAAGATTCTATGCATTACTTCTTAAAATAAAGTGGTAGTAAAGTTTTCGCTATATTGCATGTTCGTGATCATAATTTCCTTTAAATAACACTTTTCTATTTACTTTTTTAAAATGGTAAATAAAAATTGACGACAATATGAGAACCATGTGTAACTTTTCACTCTCGATATAGATATATGTGAGAAAACATAAAAATAAATTAAAAAAACAGTCTTCACTTTTAAATTTTATTTTTTTAACTTATTGACAGATTACATTCATTATGTAAAAGCCCTTGAATGCTTTTGCATAATAAATGTAAACTGACTTTTTTATGATGATTGGAAATTCAATATTGTCAACAATATAATAACAGTTCATATAGCACTGGATCTGAATTGAAGCGCTCATAGCTCTTCGATGCAGTCAGTATTGTGTAAAACTTATTTACAGAAAAGAAAATCGTAAAATTGTTAAAGCAATACCAGATCAGAACCAGTTGATGGTTCTGGTGGAACGGTCTGCTGCCTTATTGTTATTATTGTGTCGTTTTAATATGATTATACCACCTTATATAAGAATATCTAGAATAGTTCAGCAGCGAGCAATGAAATGTTTTGCACGTTACGACTAGAAATTGTTTGTCCCGTATTTGTCCCGTGTCTATGGCTTAATTTCAGAGAAGAAATAACCACTTCATGGTATTCGCTACCGAACAAATAAAGAGATTCTTAAGTGATAGACCGCTCCATACAAACTATCAATAGATTTGGTGTTGTTTTAGGAATTTCTATTATTTTATCATTGCTGGAAACAAACTGTACACAACGCTAGCCTCCATACTGAAGATTTATAAAAGTATAAAGCTAATACCAATGTTCTATCTATTGTAATTAAATGGATATCACTATTAAAGTTTTAACTCTCCCACAAGCACTATGCAATATTAAAAGCAGGCGCCATGATGAATGGAGTATTACTTACTTGATGAGACTTAACATGACCATTTTATTAATTTATTATTTACTATTAAAAGCTTTAAATTTCAATCCAGCGAAATATAATATAAAATATAAAATATATAAAATAATAAGCCCAAATATAAAATAAAAATTTCCATATCTTATATAAATAAAACATAAAGTTGAAGTTACATTAAGCATTTGAAGAGTGTTCACGTGATTCAGTTTTCAAAAGTTTATAAGAAATTCGATGAACAAATAAAATAATCCCTTTGAAGTAATGTAACTTAAGAAAAAAAAAGCATAAAACCAAAAAAAAGGAATAATCTGAAAAGTACATAAAAATAACTTAATTAGTATATCTCGTCACAAAATTTGTATTTCCTATTGAAGAATTATTCCCTCTTTCTACCAATTTATGCGCAATTCAGATATCTTTGAAAGCAGAACCTGAAAAAGGATCAATATATTGAAGTCTTTGTAAGTAAAAAGTGGTTAGTGACTGTTCGGAGCCATTTCCAGACATAATTAATATAGCAATGAATGAATTGTTAGACACTAGAGAATAAAATTGGTAACGATAGCTGGTGGGGAAAGAAACAAATATGGCTGTATATTGACTTTTTTCCTGTCGAAACTATAATTTAATAAAAGAATGCTTTTATCAGGAATTCGCCGTTTTCATAAAAAGGAATCGTTTCTCGTTTATTAAATTGGCGTCTCATTTTATTAGAAAAGGTAGAATAATTGTTTGGAAAAATTATGTCTTGAGATATTTTCGCGATGTTTATATTTCTTAAAGGATAAACATGGGATGCTACAATAAAACGAGACTTTGAAGGCCGTGCCATTGAGAAGTGAGTAGTTTTAATTTAAAAGTAGTTACGCGCACAAATAAATGTATAAGAGATTAAGTTTTTTAAATATTTTATTTATAATGTGTTATTTTATTCGGAAATAAATATTGGCGGGAATATGGGAAATTTTTTATGAATTATTTTCGGGATTTCAATGAATATTGACTTTATTCAAATTCTTAACACTTTTCTTTATTTTTGTTTCATGTATATTCATGTTTATTTTCACTTTAATTTAACTAATTATTTATATTTTTTTATTTACTTCTTTAGAGTGACATCAGATTTATTTCTGGATGAATTACGTAATTAGGAACCATTGTAAGATGACAATGACAGCATCTGAGCTGACAGCCCGTCTTCTGCATCAAAACAGCTTAATATGCATACGATAGAATTAAGGTGTAAAATACTCCAAAATATTCGGTGATGATAAAATGAAACTGAAAATGTTATTCCGTGATGAATATATGTTGTTCGGCAGATTCATTTCTCGGACATACGACGCTTATAGTATTCTTCATGTTTTAATTTTCCCAGGTAGTCTTCTTTTCAATATGTTTCTTCGTTATTACAGACTGATAAATAAAGATAAAAAACAAAAATATATAAATTTGTTGCATAAATTAACATCAACATAGAAATGATAGAGAAGGAATGTGCAATCAGTACTACCTCAAAGCTTTGAAAAGATAGAAGTCATCGAAAAGTCATTGAAGAATCAGATCATATTGATATTTAATTGCATAATTTAAGATCAATCACTTATCAGTCGTACGCCACTTAAACCAAGTTGAGAAATCAAAAACACTTGTCTAGTGAGTTCTAAATGAACTGGATTGATATCAAAAGATTCATCATAAGAAGCAGTAAGCGGAAATCGAAATTACCCATTCCTGTATTGTATTTGTTATATGTGAGGAAACATGAATGATGTGTGCTGAGAAATGGGCCGATCAAAACGTTCTTCACAATAACTGGACAGAGGAGATATACCAAAATATTTCCTGGAGACATATTTTAACACAAATTAGATTACGATTAAAGTTTGGTAATTCATCCAATAAAACTTTCTGCAGACTTGTGAAACCAATACAGCTGAAAAATAGCACCAAGAAATGGACAAACTGCATCAAAAATTTCAACGCTTATTTTCAGGACGAATCAATAGAAAAGGACAAACTCTTCTCCATGACAATTCCCAGCCACATGTCTCACAAATCATTCAGCGGAAGTTGAACGAACTGGGCCATTAAACTCTACCTCATCCAGACTGAAAACCAAGCTCATTCAACTGACTACCACTTTTTCAAACTTTTAGATAGTTTCTCATTGGATAGGTGCTAAGCAATCTAGAAGGAGACTTGACAGGCTTTGTCACTATACCTTTAAAACTTTCATTAGGGCTAGATCATTAGACTTGAATAGCTCTTTTATAATCGCCGAAGTTTCTTGTTGTAAAAGATGTGAAAATCAAAATGGTTATTACTTCACTTAGATAATGATTTCCAAACTTTGAGAATAATTTTTCAAATTTGATTTTAAAATGTCAAAATTATATTTGCATCAATTTGTTAGTTAACCTTCTATCCTTATGCGTATTTTTAAAAAGTGTTATTTAAATCTTATTGTTTCATGTTTCATAGGTGGAATTTTCTTCATTCTTATCTAAAAAGAATTGGAAAATTTTATACACTTGTGTGTTCTCAGTGACTCTGTACTATTTCAATATTATCTGAACTTACTTATTTGCAAAACGATAAATTTAATTTCATTTTGATTTCATATGAATTGTAGCAGCTGGTCATGAATTTCCCCAAAAAATATTCAATGACTCCATAAGATTTAAAATAATCATGATTAACAGCTAAAAATAATATATTGAATGTGATGAATTATTTAAAACTTTAAAATATTACTTTTTACTGTAAAAGAGGTATATTTTTTTTAATTATCTATATAAAATTTATTTGCGGAAAAATTCTTAAAACATTTAAACTGTCACACGCACATTCCATCCTAATAACAAAATATGAAAAATATGAAAAATAAAATCGCTAGTGTTTATATTTTAACTAATATTATTGTAAATTTATCGTATTTAATATAGAAAACGGAATTAGACAATAAATTATGATAATGAAGAATTATTGAAATCAAAGATAGAGTTTGTCTTAAATAAGTTCGACAGTAAGAATTGCGTTTTCAATTGACAAAAACTGTTTCTGTTCAATAATAATAAAAATTGTGTTTTCAACTGACAAAACTGTTTCTGCTTACTAATAACCCTTTTCTTTCATTAATCAACTGTCCTATAAATAACCTCATATTTATGAGTTGATTCGAGATTATTTCAATATATCAAGCAGAAGAGAATGAAAAAAGTTTTAGGCATTTTTATTACATTGGCAGAAATGTATTTTCAGTGGTCGTTCTTATTAAATTTATTTAATATTTAACATTTTCATTCATTTTATTCATTCATTATTTTAACCTGATCTTGATATCTTGATGTGATTATATTCACATTTTAGCCTATTGATCACTTGATGGTATATTTTCAGATTTAATACTGCAATGAGAATTCTGAAATAAATTATGATATTCAGAAATCATAATATTTGTAGATCAAAACGACATTTGTCTCACTTTTAAATAGAGCAGACTGGAAAAACCGTATTTTCAATTGACAAAACTGTTGCTGTTTAGTAATAACCACTTTCTCACCAAATTTGCCGTCGTAGAATTTGCGTCATATTTATGAGTTGATTAGAGACTATTTCAACACATCAACTAGAAGAAGATGAATGAAGATTTAGTCATTGATGGATGCGTTACACATAAATGCATCGAACTCTCAGATTTTCTGGGAACATGATTGATTGAGTAAATTTATTTTAACGGGAAAATTATTTTATTCACACCAGTAATAACTGAAAAGGAGAAATAAAAATTCAAATTGTGCTTTCGAAATTTATATTCTGGACTCAAATGTGGCAAATTTGATATAATTCGATGTCCATTTATAAATGCATTATTATTAGATAAAATACGAGGAAAGCTAAACTCATATATTTATATACGTTTTTATTTCAAAATTTGGCTCAAAAGTACTTCGAAAAAATACCCAATTAAAAAAGTTTTTTTAAGTTTTATTTTTCAAATTAGGAACATTTAATTTGTTATAATAATAAATAGATTAATTAAGATATTTATATCTTCCTCAATAAATTATTGTGCATTTTTTTAAGCAAAGTTGAAATTTCCAGAAGTTATTAGTGCTTTATATTTCAGCAACCTATTACCTAATACAATGTACTGAATTCATCTAAATAACATGCTTTGTATGCAAAGCTTGTTAAAATTCCATATAAACAGATAATCCAAATTACTGTTTGTTTATTTGAGCTCTAATTCAATTAAAGCTCTTATTTCGTGATTACTAATGAACAATTTCTATCTTAAAATGAAACTTAAGACCTCTAAAAGGCTCAAAATAATTTAGATTTGTATTTAAAATGTAAAATATTATTAATAAAGCTGAGAAAAATCGAGTGAACTGCATAAATAGAAGGTGTTTTTTTTTTTTTTTTTTGTTATTGCTGATCACGAAATATTTTGATTAATGGAATATTAATTGCAATTACTTAATTATCCATACTGATTACACTTAATAAAATGTAATAAGTACAGAATTGCTATTCGTATATGCATCGAGAAGAATTAGCATTCTGATAAATGTAACATTAATTATTGTACAACGTTTGAAAATAAAACCTAACACATTAATTATCAAAATCTTAAAACATCTTAGTTGCCATTTATGTTTAATTGCAATTCGAACACTCTCTTACAATCAATAGAATATTCGAATAAATGAAATTCTCGAATATATGCCTGGTTGCACTTTATTAAATGTTTAACTGGGCATCTTTTCCACTTGAAGAAGCCGAAATCGAAGCAAAAAATGTTCCCTTCAAGCTCCTTTCATTTCCACTGGTACTTTATTCAGGCAATGCTTGTTTTGCGAGATGTGATTTGATTATACGTGATACGAAGATCTCATTTCAAAGTTTATTTTCTCATTTATTTATAAATTCCCCGGCAGGAGTAATTTTTTCAGTTTTTCCTTTCATATCATAAGTTCCTTAGCCAAGAAAAATGTACTTATTTCAGGATACTGTTAATCACATTTATATATTCTTTGTTTTTGATACTTTTACTGAAAGTATGTATGATTTTGCTCGTTCTTTGAAAATAAAATAGTCTATTCGTACACACAGTATATACTAATATAAAATGTTGAGCGCTCGATAAAATTTTGATTTTCTTTAAATGAAAAATAGGAATAAATATTTAAAATATAGATGAAATTATATTTTTATTTGCTGAAGAATACTGTTATATTTATACATATATTTCTTTCTTCACATACTTTTACTGAAAACATGTATGATTTTGTTCGCTCTTTATGAATTGAATATTCTATTCAGAGCAACCATATATAAAATTTTGAGTATTCGTACAAACTTTAATATTCTTTAAATAAAAAATAAGAATAGATATCTGAAATATAAACTAAATAATAATATTTTTATTTGATGTCTTATACGATTATAAAGAGAAATATTGTATTTAGTGGAGTCCACATTTAAAACTTAGAGTATTTGACAAAATTTTAATTTTTTTTTAAAGTGAAACGATAACAATAGACATTTGAGACATACTGTTAGAACTGCAATAAGTTTGAAATTAAATACTTTTAAACATTTACTAGAAAATAGTAATAATAGTTGTATTTTAAATTTTTAATACATATATAATAGATATGAAGCGTTTTGTTTACAGTCCGGGTGAAAGATGCCCACGTTATAAAGTAAGAAAAATTAAAAATTGCTTTGTATTTTTTAACGATGATTGAGTTCCATAAAATTTAGGTTAAAAACTCAGTTTTAATTTCGAATTAAACAAAAAATATTATTTTTGACAAATTTTAAAAATTATTTACCTGAATGAGAGTGAATAGTTGAAATAAATTTTAACAATCTCATTTTTTCAATCACGTTTTGCTAGAATACTTTTTACTGAAGAATTATTTAAAAAAATAAATTCCTAGCTGCTCAGTGCTATTGCTAATTAATCGCATATTTACTCTAACAATCCTGCACTCGTGCTCTAGTGATTAAAAAAACATTTATTTCAAAACTTTATCTAAATTTTCCTATTCATCATAATAAATCGTTTTTAAAAGTCTATAAAACCGGTAACAGATTCGATTCATTATATACAAATATATGAGTTTAGCTGAATAATTGAATATCAGAAAAAAACTATGTTTAGTATAAATTCTTATTCAAATATTGTCAATAAAATTTGTATCATCGAATTGGAGTATGAGATCTAGTTAAATGCAGTAATTACAAAACTGAAGTATTCGTGACTCCACTGTTACTTAGGTGTGTACGTTTTAAAGAAATGTTACTACTTAATGTATACAGTTCCAAATATATGTAATATTCCTATCGATAAAAAAGTGTAAGCTGAAATATAATTGTTATATACACTAAAATACAAAACACAAAGACTCTTTCCCACAGACAATTAGTCTAAGCATTGTTACCTTCAATAAAATTATTGTATTTCCAGGGAAAGAAACAATAATATAATTTAATTTTTTCAGTGTCCTTTTATTTTTCTTCTATATAATCTTTCATTTTAATAGTAGAGAAAATTTCAATTCCTCCTACAGTTGGTTATTATATGCATGGACTTCTATAATATTATTTTCGGGTTGATTTAAAATCATTAAATATTTTAATATGAATTTCAAAATTTGATTCCGAGATACCATATTTGCTTATCAATAATGTATCTAGTAAAAAAAATAGCCTAATATTCAAAAAGATATTACAGAAAATCGATATTACGTCTTTGGATTATAAATGAGTTTCTTCCCTTACAAAGGCTTAAAATAAATGTAATATACGTTTTTATTTTAAATAATATAATATAGGCTATATATTTAAACTAAGATATAAGCCCAGCCTTAATTTTCATTAAAAAATATTGCTTATAAAACTATCGTTTGAAAATTATTAGAATAATATAAAAACAAATGAATTATACATATGAAACCTCAACTTTTATTCAAGATGTAAAAGTTATTGCAAAAACAATTCGAGTAAATAAACATCTACGCTACGAAATTACAATCACTGTTGGAAAGAAATAATAAAAAGCATCAAAAATAATATAACCAGATTTTAAAAAAAAACTATCTTAGTAATCCTATTTGTCGTTCTAAACGTGATTAATGAAAATACTTAAGCTTATTTGAACTATAAAATGTATTATACTCTGTAAAACTTCCTTTAAAGAAAATGTTTTTAAAACTAGTCAATTTACTGAGAGACGAGTTTTTCTTGCTCAAAAAATAATTTTTTAACCATGTATAAACTAAAATTTATTTTTAAAATAGGAATTTCTCTTCAAATATATTGAAATAAATATAAACATTCAATTCTTTTCAAACGTGGAAGCAATATGTTCTGTCTCTTACATATAAAACTTTCTATTTATTCTTGCGCCTATTCCATTTTGAGGTATAAAAAAAATTTATGTTTTTAACCATTTTCAATGGAAGCAATTATATATATATATATATATATATATATATAATTATTTTCATTTGGACTGTAAACCTGAGCTAATTCAAAGAAACAAAGCCTTGTTTTGAATTCATTCATGTTTAAAAGCAACTTAAGTTTGATTTCTAATACGTCTCTTACTTCGCTCGATAAAACACATCATTATTTTGAGCATAACACATTTCGTTTTCGAAATCCTCTTTAAATTCAAAGAGAAATCGTAAAATGTGATTTAAAGTCAGACTCGTATCAACAAGGCCCAGTCTTTAAAAAATAATGCAATTTTCTCCACACCCCTGAGTAAAAGAAAAAAAAAGAAATCTCAACAAAGTAGGGGGAAAAAACGAAAAATTTATTTTAAAACACAGTTTTCATGTGAGCCGCACATCCTCTTTTCTTCCAGTTATCAGCTTTAAAAAGATCTTTTGTTTCTTGCTTTCCTACTCGAACACAAATTTTAGCACTTAAAGACTCTTTAAAACTATTTCTTTTAAGAAGAATAGTGATTGCAAAAAGTTGGAGACAGAAACCTTTCCATTCTTAGTCTCCAGGGAAAGCTGTCCAGAATATTCCTATAAGCTCAGAAAGAATTCACTGCGATCATCCATGCAGAAAGAAAGATCTTGTCTACAAGAAAATTAAAAATGCACAAGAATTGTGCCTTTTGAGAATTGTAAAAATGGTATAAAGTTTTGCGTCCACTGTAGCTGCGTTTACTGCATAAAATAATAAATTAAATAGCTATGTTTGATGGGTTTGAACCTAAATATTAGCATGTTTTATATCAAGAGTTAAAAACTACGGAAAAATTAGAAATTTAGTTTTATGCCATTTTTTTTGTAAAATTCATAAAAATAAAAGACAGTAAAACAGTTATCAGTGACCTAATTATACTTTTAACAAATATCAGATCTCCAAATAATGCTAAAACTTTTGTTTAAAACAGAAAAATAGCTTTTTTGTAGTGTATAAATTCTATAGGTATAGATAGATTGTGATCATCCGGGGAGTAAATAGTTTTATGTTTGGCATTTTCTGTAAACCTTTATAAAAAAATAGTAAAACAATTATAGGTGGCATTTAAATAACATGTTATATGTGGAAGTGAAAACAAGAATGAAAAATATTTTTTGAAAATCAAATTTTGAAATATGTGTCCGAATACGTCAATCAAAATATATATTGAAATATTAGAATCCTTTTTATTTACATTTATTGAAACTGTCGAAGTAATTTTAAAACATTTCTTTTACATTTTAAAATTAAATTGCATTATCACATGTTTTTTTTTTCAAAAATTATTCTAATTATGGCTTGAAGAATTTTCCTTTTAAACGCATTTTCAACATTTCTAATCCTCTTAAAACTGAATTTATTCGTTTAGAAATTTTTATTATCAAACGTGGAATTTGCTAAAATAAGCACTGAAACCCTTTTTTATACTTTTAATTTAATTGAAATGAAAAATCAGAAAGTAACTTCAAAGATGGAAAAAGTTCAGCAATGCATAGCATATTTTCCCTCGATCGATAAAAAAAGAAGAGAAATAAATGACTGATAAAACTTGCCGACAATTTCAACCGCTAGTCGAATATGACAAATTGAGTTTATTTCCAAAGCAATTATTTTATTCTCATCTGGAGCAAAAACTGTCTTTATTATAATTGGTAAAAAAATATTTCAAAAATGCATTGCACCGTTAATTGCTAGCATAATAGTCCTTTAGAATATTAATTTGGTTGTTTTAATACAGAATATTTCAATTTATTCCTTAGGCAAGGAAAGGAATGTTTCAATTGAAACTTGAACTTTAAAGATTAATTTAAATGTTGTAAACTTTTAACTCTGTCAGTTCCACTTAAAACAATTTTTATATATTTAAAAGTCAGCCTGTTTTTATGAACAAGTTGTTTTGTAACCCTATACTTCGAAAAACATTCATTCAAGAAATTTTATTTGGTTTGGATAATAACAAAGATATTATTATTTTGTTTTTACGGAATGCTGCTTTACGATACAAAATATAAATGGCTCAATTATTTTATTTTTGTCTACATGAATACACGAGGAAAAATGTAAGGCAGAACGAAGAAAATATTTAAGCGATATTTTAAAATTGGCTCTGTTAAAAATCTCGATTTGTAACATTGCCGTTTCAACTTAGTGCATTTAATCGATAACTTGAACTACAGCAGATCTTGTTTTGTACTCTTGTTCTTCGAAAAAAAAATCAAATAGGTAGAATCGTTTTGTTTTATTGCATCAAGATTGTACAAATTGAAATCATGTTTTAAACCTTTTATAACCAACCTAACGAAACTGAAAAGTAAACATTCTATGCCAATATTGATGTTTACAAAAATCACGAAATCTTATCCTTTTACGTTTAAAATAGCCTGCGTTTGTAAAATCTTTAGTATAATTTTATCAATCCTTAGCAAAACCAGAATCAGTAAAATGAAATGACAATTGTGCCATATATCATTAATTCTGTTTGAAGCCATTTCGACTGATGAAAATTAATACTCTTATAAAAGGATATCAGTAATTTCATATTTCGCATTCTTAAGGATTCAACTAAGAATTTCTGAGAATTTCAAGGAAAATACATTTCTTTTCCACTCCCCCCCCCTTTTATTTTACGAATTTTAAGACAAGGATGTAAAAGAGAAATTTAAAGCATAAGAGAAACATTTTCAAACGGTAAAATGATTATTTTTTCATAGAATATATAATATTTTAAAATATGAACTGAATGAAAATCTTAGGGATTGTTCTCCCCTCGAAATTCTCACTCATTTTACACATTATGTAACGTTCTTAGTTAATATTTCACTATAGTATAATGAATAGAGTATGTATTTTTACATTTTCTTTTTCTTGGAACGATTCGATTCAAATTTGGCTCAGATTTGCGATTTTGACGTAGAAGCTATATGCTAAATTTTATTAATTAAACTCATTTCGTTTTAAATTTCGCATATTCGCATACAACCAAAGGAAAAAAACAGAGACATTTTTAGTTGATCAATTTCGTCTAAAATTTTATATCATCTGCAATTATGTTATAAAGATTTCATAATTGATCCCATTTATATGTACTACTCTGTTTTTATGAATTATTATGTTAACAAACAGCAGATGTTTTTATTCATAGCAGTTTGAATCCCTCATGTAGAAATTTAGAAATATTCATAATTATAAGAGTAGATATATAATGTAACTTAGATAATCTCAAAATTTGCGATTCCAATTTCTTTATAGCTTACGGCTATTGAAAACCTTCAACTAAGAAATTTCTATTTGAATACATATATTTTTGTTATAAGTGTAAGTTTTAAAATTATTACAGACGTAGTTCAATTTTGCGTACAGGCGACATTCGCACACACTTTCAGTCTATTTTAAATGATTTTTACTCACTTTTTCTTAACTTGAATGGTTTCAAGCTTATAAAGATGGAAATTTCCAATTAATTCTATACTCATTTCCTTATGTGTTAGTTTTCAAGTTTGGTGCGCTAGTGAGTGTTAGATAACAATACATCATATAAGATTTTCGAAATTTCATTACCAGGTAACTGATTTATTAATTTGAATTATGAATTTATTAATTTGAACTGATTTATTAATTCTATATTAGAGGTTTCTACTGATAGTCGATATGAAGAAAATTGATTTCAAGATCTCTAATTTTTATTATAATAATTTACAAATTAAAGAATGGAAGTAATAAAAAAAATTAAAATAAAAAAATCTGCATGTGAAAGCAATAATGAAAGAGCATGTTTTAACTAATATATTAATATTTGTTTCTATTTCTAGTAGATCCTGTTATAGAGCATAGCAATATTCACTTTAGTCAAAATATGGGCAAGGAAAAAAAAACACTTATAAACGTTCTTCGACCATGATTAGTTGCTTGCACCCACGCCTCTGTCGGAGGTCATTTTCTGAGTTAAATCCATTTACATGTATATGTAGCAAAACATGTTTTTTGCTGTTGTTTTTTTTCCTGCCGGCGAGATATTACATTTATATCCAGGGAAGCATAAAGTTTCAGTAGAGTGTTTTTGTGATTAAATCGTGCCGTTCTTTTTTTTTTTTTTTTTTTTTTTGTGAAGATATATCAAACATTTCTTTGAAATTCCAAATCTAATATTAATACGTTTTCTTACTTAATGTAATACTTCCCTATATTAAGTCTATTAAACAAATATTTCCTTATATCTGATTATTCCCAAACTGATTAATTTGTAAGATTTTCTTTCATTCGAAAATGGAGCCAGAAAAAGAACCTGGTATCATTAAAATTAACTTTTTCGGAAGTTAATAGATTTGAAATCTTATTTTGAATTGAGATAGAATAGATTTAGGTAAATACAGTTCTTAAGCTGAAATTTATATCTCCGAATGAAAAAATGCACCTATTATTCAAAGACTTTATTTTCCATGTGAATTCATTTATTTTTAAACGCAAAGTCTGCTTCCGTTTCATTCATTTGTCAACTTGGTACGAAGTAATAATCGTTTCAAAATTTGGTTTTACACACTCTTTTAAAACTTGATTTATATTAAGCTTTTACAGAGAGATTTATGATAAAAATTTCAATCAATTCTTGAAGAGACGAGTTTTTAAGTATTGCATACTTGTATATTTTCAATAACTATTTCGGTGTTTTGTTTTTCTACTATTTTTAACTTCTACAAAAATACGTAATGTTGCACTAGAAAACAAATTTTCAAAGTATTATATTTACGAATAATTTTTGTTTTGAGCAGATGAATAAAATATTCGGCAAGTGGAATCCTCTTATTTTCTAGTTCTATATCCCACTGCATTATTGGAAAGTGTTGTTTAAAAAAAAGGAATATTTCGAAAACTTACAAAATTTGTATTTTACAGATTAGTAACAAAAACCAATTAATATATCAATGAAAAAGAAATTTGTTTTTTAATCCAAATAATTTTAATAATAATGGTTAATCCATATTTATTAAAATCTTACGAAAAGAATTCTACGTCATGTTTCAAAATACAATGAATGGGAATGAGAAAAAAGTAATAAATCAATTGTTTTATGGTTTTTATGTTTAAATAAATACAAATTAATTTAAAAAGTGGGAAGATTTTGCTATTTTTGTGTATTTTGGTTAAAAATATGAGGGTGTGTTATCATCTAGAAACAAAGGATGACAACACTGTAATTTGTCTTCAAAACAAGTAATGAATATTTAAATGTGTTTTTTCCAAGAATTTTTGATTAAATTGCTCAGATTTTCTGAATGGATGTAAGGAGGCTGGTCAAGCCTGGAAAAAGCATTAAACTTCCAGGATGTCTATTCAATTCATCATCAATACTAATAATGTCATGAATCTATACATAACGGAAATTAAATAGTACTTAATTGAAATAAAATGCTTATATCCTTTTTTAGTACCGGAAAGGGAATTTTTCAAAAGCAAATTTAGTTAATCCTTTTATTTTATTTTTAATTGACTACTTATTCATTAATAAAATATGTGTAATCAAGAATTTTTATTAACGTAGGATACTTTTTCAAATGTTTAAAATAAAAACAGATCTATGTATAATGAAAATTAATAATATTCAGTTGAAATAAAATACTAACCAAATTTTTTATTTAATGTCGAAAGGGGAATTTTCAAAAGCAATTTTTAAAACTTAATTTAGTTAATCTTTTTTTCATGTTTTTAATCAACTACTTATACATAAATGAAAAATTTATAAAGATCTTTTAATAAAACAGAATAGTTTTTCCACAGAGTCAAAGAAAAACAGAGCTAACATTCGAAGGAATTCGGAAATGGCTTCTTTATTATACTGTTTTTCTATCCTAAAAAATAAAAACTTAAGTTTAAAAACACTCGTTTCTTTAAAATAATTTTTATTTGACACTGCGATCGTAAAAAGCTTTCAAGGCTTTCGTAATCATATACAAACTAAAAAGAATCCTCTACTATCCGTTTTCTTTACCACTTAAATTCTTTTAACCATTAAAATTATAAAATAGTTCTACTATCATAAGTCTGAAATGTAATCACATCGCCAGTTTCTATCCCCTTTAGTAATACGTATTTCAATTTAACTATGCTGATTTGCATATCCGAATGATCAGACTCAAAATACAATTCTTTTAACTATTTACACTCTGCAACTCAAGAATTCGATCTCGATTTTATTTGATTTTGGCGCTACTCAGGCGTCAACAAAGAAGAGAACCTTCTCCAAATACCAAAGTTCAACTGGAACCTCAAATCTCCACTGAAGACCGGAGCTTTCGCCTCGGATACGGGATGATGCATGGAAAATGCTCCTTACTGCTTTCTGAAGCATTTGTGCCTACATGCATGCATTTTCCAACAAAAGTAAGTTTGGTATAATACATTTCCAGCATTAAGATCAATTGATGAATAATATTCAAATCAATATTTAAATAAAGTTATATATTTCAAAAATATTCAAAATTTTATTATTTGATGATAAAAAAATTTTAATTATTCTTCCAGCTATATTAAAATATTTAATTCTAAATTTAAATGCATCAATTTTTAATAGAAAATTTGAACTCAAAAGTTTTAAAATGGCAATGAAAATTCCTAAAAAGATAATTCAATCGTTTCTCTCTATCTGTAATCAATACATTCAATAAGTATCCAATTCAATGCATACTTAGAAGCTCAATGCATTACTTTTTAAGAACTTTAAAAGAATTACTAGCTTCAAAAGTGAGCCTATTATTTTACAGGACCAGCAATGTGATCGTCTTGAATTATATTAAAGTCCAAATTGACTCTTATTTTTAAAATTGCATTTTAAGATTTTTTTTAACTATAAAAGAAGATTTTGTCATTTATAAAGCACATCTTTATAGATAACATCTTAATAATAACACCAGCATGGCAATAACTGAGGTCTATTAAATCACACTATCTGCTCACCGCATTTTTAAATGAAAACAATAAATAATAACTAGTAGATACCAAGCACAGATTTTTTTTTACTTCAGACACAAATTAAGTTTCTTCGACATTATAGTACCAGCTTAGAAAAAAAAGCACAATTATGTCATTTATGCATTAAAATTTCATGATGCCAATCAGGGGGTAAAAAATATTGTCATGAAATATTTGAGCATTTTATGCCTTGAAATGCCTTGTGCAGCGAATTAAAAACTTAAAATTGAAACTGAATTAGTTAAAAGGTGAATATCTCGATTAAAATTGCGCAAAACAGTTTTGCAGATCTACTGTTTTCTGAAAATTTAAGTAAAAGCAGGTGTTAATCGATTCTAAGAGTAAATACATTTTTTTAACATGACAACGTGCATTCTGATCATTTCCAACTTCTTTAGTAATAAATCAAGAACATTCTATTTCCTTAGTATCGATTCGGGCAATTCACTTTGAAAGACTGGTAAGGCTTACATGTTATTTATTGGAAACCTATATTACCAAACTAAATCGGAAGTTCCTTAAATTCGTGCACACAGCTTGTTACTCATATTCTAGGAATTCGATTCATGCCATTTATATTAAAATACACTAGAACGTTGATTCCATTCTTGTTATGTTTTCAAATATTCCTTCTAGTAAAGTTGCACCTCAGCAAACATTTATGTTGTACGCAAGGCTTTTATTGGCAAATACTATGCATCTTTCTCATATAAAAGTATTAATTGTGAAGTATCATTTAGCAGTGAAACATCGTTTGTAAGTTTGAACTAAATTGGAAAACACATTGATTGCTTGCAGATATATGATGTTTTATAGGCGGTACAAGCAATATTACCGTATTACATATAAATTTACAATAACTAAGACAAAACCAATGCTGAAGTTTCGTCGCAATTAAGCAACATGTAACATATCTTATTTTTATATTTTTTCTAGACATTGCGTGATTTTCATCAAGCACATATTAACCATTTAATATCAGATAAAACTGTACACATCTACAATGGCAAACGCAAATAATGAAAAATATATCGTTAGAAGTATATAAAAGTGCAAAATTGTTGATCGATATCTGTACATCTATTGGCGACCATCGTACTTAATAATAAATTAATCCTTTAACTGGTAATTTAAGTAAGTAGAGTATGCAAAATATGCATACTTATAAAATGAAATATAAATATAACATGCGAATGATAATAATATTAAATGTGATATTATTAATGTAAAATGTGAATAATAATCCTATAAGATATGATATTATAAATATAAAACGTGAATTTTTATTCATTATGCATATGAAGCAAAGTGTTGTAAATGTTAGGGAAAGTGATAAAGTTATAAATGACAGGAAAACGTTAAAAGCAATGCACAAGTAGAATAAAGCTGCAA
>JAPMOR010090133.1:1106921-1120432 GCA_026543865.1 Argiope aurantia
ACAACATATAGAGAAATATTTTAAAAGATATTTTATCCAATGACCTCTATTTTAAATTCGCTATATTGTTCAAAAATTTCAAAATTGTGAAGAGAAACATTTCGGATATATTCTTATTAACAAGCTTATTTTGAAATTTGGAATATATCTACAATTTTCATTTTAAAATCGCATGCCAGATTTCCTTCGTTTTGCTGTATTTTTGAGTTATATTGTCTTTATATACGTGGACAGATAGATTAATACATAGTAAGCCTTTCGACGTATCGAGTCCAAAATTTTGCATAAATTCTGTTGATAAAGATTTATGCTAAACATCATCTAGTTAGCTTTGAGTTATATCATGCTCGCATGCACACAAGAGTGTAAGCAGACTTTTTTAATGGATTCCATCCAACCCTATAAATGTCTGCAGATATATATTAAGGGCACATAATAAATTTCATTGATCTTAGTTATTTACATTTTTACTTTATCTTCACAGGTAGAGAGTTATAATTCCAAAAATAGTTTATTCAAAATATGGAAACATGGAGAAATTCAAAATATGGAACTATTATATGGAATTTTCGGCGATTACAATACTTTCTATTACTCTTTTTCCCACTCGTTTAAATAAATAGCTACATAACTCAACCGTCCTATTTTCAGGCCTAAATTTCTATAAATTTTAAAATAGAAGAGACTCAAACGAGGTTTTTTTTTATATGACTAACACAATATTGCATACAGAGAATTGGTCTCATGCATCTAGCATCTAGAAAGCAACCAAAACTTTTCTTAGCAAAGTATAGAGGAAGGAAAGCGAATGCGTTCCTAAAGGATTTCTCATGGGACCTGACCCACATTCGCGTTACATTCTGTGTTCCAATCTTCTAAATAACTCTAGTTAAGAACAAAGCAAGACCCAAATCAACTGTCTTTTCCTATCCCATCAGAGATCGCTTGAACGTGCTTTACTCGGTAGAAGTTAGAAACTTTACATGTTGAAATATAATCAACCATTCCTTCTATTATATTCAAGTCTAAAAATGGTATAAAAGTTCTTATACCAAAAGGAGATAGCTTAAAGGAGGAGCTTATAGCAAAAGGAGATAGCTTATCAAATTTTACCAAAGCCACTAATTTATAAATATGTTGTGGTAAGTATAGATTTCTTCATCTCATGGGGATTAATTTGAGACAATTCCTAAAATTTAGAATTAAGGAAGTTGGAATTACATTAGATTTTGATAAGTTTCAATGAAATTTGATAATATTTAACTGCAGGTTTTAAGTCTAAAAGTAACGAAAAATGATTTTTATTGTAATTGTAAGGGATAGAGAAACTGATATCTGCATCAGCAATAAACAAAAAGAGTTTCAGTTCTCTCAATCCATTTATATAGAGGCAGTTAGGAAATCTGATATAATTTTTTTACTATTATTTCGTTTGTCTAAAAATTGGAGCATAAAGATTATATAGTATAAGTATGTTTTAATTGATAGCATTTCCGTTTTTTATTGCTTTATTTTGTTCCAATATCATCAATTCCTATTGTTTTAAAACAGCTGAGAATTTTATTGTTCATACTGTTTCAAAGACTTCATATATCGTTTCGAACAGCTAATCATTTTTACCATTACTTTTGCTATTTTTTTAATTACATTTCCTCGTTGCCACATTTAAAAGTTATGTGTCGAGTTATTACTTATTCTAATAATTTCTTATTAGAACAATTACTTATTCTAAAGCGTGAACTGTTGAAGATGTTATAATGGAGTTAACTAAATATTTAATTTGGATGTCACTTTTCACCAGGGGTTTGAACGTAATTTCATGTTATATTTTCCAAGAAAATAGGCAATTAAAGAATTCAATTACCTTTATATCGGCAGCAAACTTTATTTATTTAATTGATTTTATTACCTGAAAGCATACATTTTAATTCTTTAATGTAAATTGCTTTAAGAGAAATCGCGAATTAGATCGGGTAAATAGTTTTTTTGGATGAAAGAGTTATTTTATTTCTTTAATTTTCAGGTGATAATTTGAAATTTAAAATACACACTTATCAAAATGATATTTAGTATATTGTCAAAGAAGAACGACTTTCTCATTCGAATTGTTGAACAAAACATTTCATAAAAAGGATAACTTTTTAAGAATTTTAATGCAATTTTTATTTCCCATTTAAAGCAAAATATTAAATGAATTATTTTAGATATTTTAAACGTTTTCTTAAATATCAAAATGTTACCTTAAACTATGCTGACATATTACATCTTTTTATGCCTTATTTTAAATACAAAAACTATTTGTATTTGAAGAGCGAGGCTTAAAAATTGAGTGGTTTATTAATTTGAAAGTAAAAGGATTTAATATTTCACATAAAAAAACCCAAATGATAACTTGGAACGTTACTTAAAATAAACATTTCTATTCTTTCTTATTCTTAGCATTAGTTTTTTTTTTGTATTTTATTTTTTATTTGTTTTTTAAGGAAACGATGTCTTGTTTGAGGCACTTTTGTAAGATTGACTAGAGATATGAAATTTATATATTTTTATTATATATTTCATATTCTAAATCAATTAAATACTTTTAATAACTCTTTAAAACAAGTTACATTATTAAAAAATTAAAACTTTTTAATTTTTAAAAATTGAAATTTGGTCATTTTTTACTCATTTCGAAACATATTCTCATCTCAAGTTTCTTGAGGAATTTATTCTTTGCATTAATAATGAATACATTGATTGGCAAATTTTTTCAAAATATACCAACAAAGCAAACATCTTCGTTATAATTCAGATATGATTAGAAAACAAATATTCTTCAAAGACAAAAATAATGGCATTTTCTGCTGACTTTTACTTATCACTCCGTCTCCAATTCGTTACAAGTGTTATTTTAAAAATAGCTTGTCACATTTCAAACTGACTCTCACCAACAACTTTTAATGAATTTTTAATTTTTTGTAGTCTCATGAAAAATGCCAGAGATTAAATTTGTCTTTTGGATTAAACACAAATTCCAAATGCCTAGCTTTAATGTCCAAACACAGTAAAAACATTTTAAAGCTACTATATACGAAATTAAAACTAACACTTCGTATTAAACATTCATAATGAGAAAATAGAAGAGCAGATTAGAAATTTTTTTCTGCATTCATTACAAACACTGTCAAGGATGATTATGAAGAATGCATACAAATTCTTTCTGTAACAGACAGATTTAAAGGAAAATGGTAGTTTCTAACGATGTTCGTTAATTACTCTGTATAAGAGAATTTTTTTTTCCTCCAAGATAAAATTCAGATTAGTTTGTTTGATTTCGTTTGGGAATTTTACTTCTAAAATATTTAATAAAACTTTACATGTTTTTCTAGATAAATTATAAATTTTAGATTTTGAATTTTATATTATTTCTTAATAACAGTTGTCTACATACAACTTACGAAATCCATTATCATGTGATTTGAATTTAATTTGCAGTTTTATAAAATATTTAGATGTTTTTTGTGCGATAATTTTAAATATTCTTTGTCCATCTCAATTTTTAAAGTTTATTAGAGTAATTGTAATATATTATTATTCATAAAGTAAATCATACGGTTAAATATATTCACTAACGTAAATTAGACTCCTAAAAGTATTTTACAGTTTATTTAATTTCTTTATGAGTGACATAAAACATTTTATTAATAATTCATTAAATAAGTGAAAATTTATTTTTAAACATGCGCATGTTGTCAGATAGTCTTAGGCTATATTTATACGATTTAAACAGGAAACGAGAGTATTTTCTTGCAACATTAATTTGTGCCACAATACTGATACTGATGATCTATAATTATGACCTATTTATGCTGATAGCCTATTCATACTGATGACCTATTCATACTGATAGCCGATTCTAAATGCAATGATTTTTATTTTAACCAATCAAGCTCTATTCAAATGTGTTTTGCGCCACTACCATCGTTTATTGAGAGTAGATTAGATCTTGTTTCTAAAGACTTTGTGAAAAAGAAATTGCAGTTTGAGACTTTTAAAGAAATTGCTATTTCTATTAATTTACTTCTTAATGAAAAAACCTTTCATCGAAGAAATGGCTTTTTTATAAGTGTTTGAGGCTTGTAATTTTACGCATGTTTGAATGTATCCGCATCTTTTCGTTCAGCAACTAAGCAATGAAAACAGTTCAATAATAATATTGTGAAACAGTTTGATAAATTTAATAAAAATGGCTTTTAAATACACATTTTTATTAAAGTATTAAATAGAAGGATTTTTTTCATTTTAACTATTTTCTATTCTTTGTTTTTAAACTTAAAATTCATCATTGTAAATATTATAGAATTTTGTAACCCTTTTCTCTTAAAACTCTCTATTAGATGACATGATACAAATGCATATGCATATCAAAATTTTATTAAATTAATCGATTAATCAATAATTAAGTTCTAAAAATATCAGAAAAATGTATTATCATCGACAAAACTGAAATAAGGGAAATTCAGAACTCTATTACATCTTAAGCAAGTGAAGCTAAATAAAAATGTAGAAAAAGAAAGTAGTTCATTCTAAACTTTGTAAAACTATCAGATTAATTTTTAAGATAAAGGAAAATAATTAATGAAGAGAAGTGTTTGGTTAAAAGAAATGATATTATTCAGATACATTTAATTCTTTCAAAAGATAAGAAAATTCTAAAGAACGGATAAAGTGTTCATAGAATGCAAACAAAATTAAGTAATGTACAGTTAAAAACATTTGGAAACTGGCATACATTGTACCATACATAATTTTGACAAAAATATGCAATTTTATTTCAAAATTACTATCGAATAAAGATACATATAACTTCTTAATCATCTTGATGAATTAAAAGATAAGCTGCTGAGGAAGTTTACGAAATTATTCTTCCCTGAATCGATAATATGACAAAATATAATCAGTTATAGATGAAGTTATAATTAACATTATTTCGTATCTAAAATAACAATAATCTACTTTTTAAAATAATTGTACAAAGTTTATTATACCAGAACTCAAATTGTAATGGGATTTTTAGTGAGATATTACTATTTGCATTTGCTCATTTACTATATGAATCAATTGCTTAGTAAATATCCAGGCGTTTACATTATTTCTATATGTGTTCTTACCCTTCTTATAATTAAAACAATTGTCACCATAATTCAAATATATTGTTAATGTTCCTATTGTTAAAACAATAGTGACCGAGATTTATATGCATTGTTTATTGCCACTGTGCTTCAATAGTCGTAAAAAGAACTTTTTTCTATCATTTCTTTAAACATACATATTTAAAGCAGAGTCTGTCAAATTTTTTAACCTTTTCCTGATGGATAGAACAGACACTGTATCAGAAGCCTTAAAGTGGTTCAGTCGATTTCTTATAATTTGTGATTCAGTTCTATCTCAGAATTAATTTCATCACCATTTAATACAGTTTACGACACCTTTATAGCCTATTGTATCATTCCATATGGGTTGATTGCTTATAATGAAAGAAAGAAAATAGGGTCAGTTAAAAAAAATCGGAAATATTATACTCAGTTTGCTCGAAATGATGAATGGAAATCCTTTCCTTCTACTCTTCCAGAATCCTTGTTTAAAAAGGTTGTTTTGAGATTTTATCCTCCTGTAATCTAAAGCAAAATATCTGCGAAGGCAATTTCAATTATAGAAAGATTAGAAGACGTTATTTGTCTGCCTTACTACCATATCTTTTGAGTTGTAATCAATCATTTCTACTGCTATCTAATCCTAATAATTAAGTACTGTAACATCTCATCTTGCAATAAGCCGAAAGAAAAAATTCCATTGGTACAACATGCTGCTTTGTCCATAAGAAGAATATTTAGAAATTTATTCAAAATAAGAAATCATTTATAAATATGTCTTTAAAAAAGGGGAGGGTAAAACATATTATCATGAAATTCTTTGAAATAAAATCGCTGTATGGATTATAAAACATTAATTGCAAATATAAAAGTAAAGTTAAAAGAAAATGGTTCAAAATATAAAGCTAATATAAATTTTTCCACGATATTTATATTTCATTTTAATAAAATTCATCTATCAAATGTTTTATTTCTCAACAATTTTGAAATCAAAGAGAATAATTTTAGCGAATGTAGTTATATAACTCTAACTATATCCAAGATACATTAGTTAACTGATGCAATAATTTTGGGCCAAAAAATTGCCTGGAAATAGACCTGTCCTAGAAAATGAGAGGAAATTGGAAGACTAATGATGCCATGTACTCCAATATTTTTTTACGATCGGGGAAAATGCTAGAAAATAGAAATGGATTCGGTTTGCACTGCTAGCAAAATTAAAGAAGAGTTTTTGGAAAACGATGATAATGCATCGTCTATAGATGGAAATGGGTCGAAATCGTGCATATGCAAATTTAATGGCAGTCTCGAAACGAATGATGGAGTTAATGGTAGATCAGTCTTGTTGGAGATTGTGATCTGAAAAAAAAATTGAAATTCTTCGGAAATAAAGACTGTTTGGAAAAAGCTCAAAATGTGAAAATTGAAGAAAAAGAATCAAAGTATGCCCATACGCATTAGAATCAAAAGAAAATTTGTTGATATCGATTATTTATACATGTGAAAATATTTTGAAAACCATGATAATGTTCAATAATCTTCATACCGAAAATTTAAAACACATTAAATAATAGGAAAAAAATCATTCCTGTTAACATTAAAAATCACAAAATGACAAAAAAAAAAATCTTGTCATTTTATGACATCAGTAGGGAAATTGTTATGCGTAGAATTGATTTCATGGTGATGAAAATAATCTGTATTTTTAATACTAACACATAAACACTCCAAAAACTGGATTAATACGAAATTTTTTTAAGTAAGTGTAGACAATTACTAAAATATACAGCGCTTAAATAATTTCAGATATTTTTCATCAAATTAAAGAGCTACCGCTGATTAGCTTTTGTTGTGAAAAATAAGATTATTTATCTTTTCTTAGCAATTTAGTGAAAATTCTCAACATAAGTAATGAACTAAAAAATAAAAGATTATGATAATTCTGCGGTTTAACAATAAATTAACATATAAAACAGAAATGTTAAATTGATTTCATTAAACATCGGAAGATCAGCTATCATTTTCCATTAATCGGTTTGAAATTCCTAGATAATTAATGAATAAAAAAATAAAAATTTTATGTAACTGAATAGAATTGTTTAGAAATTTTTGAACTTAAAAAATGCGAGATATTTTCAAAAGAAATTCTAGAATCTATTTTGCGATGAAAGGAAAGATCTGTAATCTTTCTTTCATTAATTCAGTGAAAATTTTTGCATAATAATGAAAAGATAATTAAAAGTTATAAATAAATTGCATATATTTAATTTGAAATTCCAAGGTTTAATAACAATAGAATGACATTTTTAAATATATGAAGTGAAATTCTTATAAATCGATAAGAAACCAGTTTAAAAGCGTCACTTCAATTTTCATGGAATTTATTTAAAGATAATGAAAGAGAACTACTTGAGAATTTTATAATACGAGTTCTTGTTTGAAAGTAAATAATGAATATTTCAATAATTTAATCTAAACCCAACATTTTATAATTTCTTTCAATATATCTAGTTTATTCTCTGTGTTAATTAAGAAACTCGCTGTAACTTTCTTATCACATTTGAATTGTTACTCTAATCTCATTTTCTGAAAATCAATAGTTTCGAGTAAGTAATTCCATAAGCCGAAATGGAATAATTGAGTATTCAGTCGTAAAATTTAATCGCTTGAAGGATTTTGTAATATGATTTTTATCAATTCGGCTGTAATATTTGCCGCAAATTTTCATTATTTCAAAAATAAGAACAATTCCAATTTGGGAGAAAATGAAACTTTATATGCTCCTGGAAGCAAACTCGGATGCTTTTAAAATGTCAACTTACAAGTTTCAATTAAATACTATAATCGTATCTTCTATTTAATGGCATAAAATAAACATCAATTAACGAAGGCATTTTAAAAATGCTTAATAACTTTTAAGTAATGTGAGAAAAATTAAGAATAATGTTCTTTGGAAGATTTATTTGCATGTTTGATTAGAAGATTTAGAAATGCAAAGGCAGAGTAAATATCGTTTTCAAAAATTCCATTATATATTCAGGAGAACAATTCGAAATAAATATACAATCGAACAATGTTTACATTGTCTCTTTCACAAAAGCCAAGAACAATAAGTTTCTCATCACTCCAAAGGAAATTCTTAGATTTAAAATGCATTATTTATTAGAAACACGCAGCACGGAATATTAGCTTTGCTTTTTTTTTGTCCTTTTAAAACTAATATCTAAGCAAAAATTTTAATAATAAATAAGCAAAAAACAAATAATCTACGGTATTATTCTTGGAGTAAGTAATTTGAAACAGCTGCAGTGAGTTCTAGGACAAAAATCTGGAAATAAACGGTTTTTATTTTTTAATTTTACGTATTTTTTTCCTTTGTCATTACTTCAGGGTTTCCAGGATTTAAACTAAAGGAAATGGGGATATTATAGGCAAACGACTAAAAAATGATTGAAAAAAGCTTTGTTGCACTTCGAAATGTTTTTAAAATTATTTTTATTTTAAAATGTTTCATTTTTTTAACAGTCACGAATGTTTTTCACATTTCATCAAATTATATTCTACTAAGTACTTTGATCTAGAATACATCTGAAAGCAGTTAATTATCAATTAATCATTTCATTAATTAAATTATGATTACATTGTAATGCAGTCCCACTTTGAAAAATTTGGGGAAAAATAACTAATAGATTCCATAATAAAATAAGAAATTACAAATAAAAATATCATTGAAATAAGTAATAATTCTATTTTTTAGAACACTAATAAAAAATTTGTTTTCAAAAACCACATTCCTCAAATTCGTTATTTTTTATTCTTATATTTATTATTTATTGTATTTGTTATGTATTTTGCGTTCTTTATATAATTATCTTTTTCTATATTGAAGTAAATTTATTTATTAAATGTACCTAACTCAGAAAATAAGCTTTAATTCTGGATGAATTTCAGCCCTAAAAATATTTACATAAGGTTTTAACATGGTAAGAAAGTCCATTTCTTTAACTTTTTAGTAATTAATTTTGAAAACAGTTTCTATCTGGGAATTTACGAATTACGCCTTTATTTACAGAAATATTACATTCAATAGTTAATTAAATTTTCTAGTAAATTCATTTTATGCTGGTTTATATTTGTTTACCGTTAATGTGAAAAATACTTCAATTGTTGTGATGCAATGAAGGAATGCATTCAAGCAATATGCACTTTTGATTTCAGAGAAATCATATTTGAAGTTTAATTGACTTTGAGTCAATATAATCGCCTATTAATGTTGATTTAATACTCTTTGAATTGACACAGAGGAAGATTCGCTGAAATAAATTCAACGTAAACTTTTTTTCCCCCAAAAATTTCATTTTTTTTTTTTTTTTTAGTTTCCATGCCATTAATTTTTAAAAATTAGCAGCAAGTTTTCTACGAAGATAGTTTCTTTCATTTTGAAAAAAATAGGTTTTCAGTCAAAATGTTTTATGTACGCCCATTTATGATTCTTGACTTTTTTCAAGAAATGTCTTACATATGAGTTTTTAAATTTCTATCAAAGCAACCTGCAGAATAATAATTTCGAAACTAATTAGTTAACGAAACGAATTCGAATTCGAACGAAAGTCATAAATCATGGTAGAAAAATTCCCTTTAAAGAAAATTTTAACTGCCTCGTTTTAATCCGAATATGAGTGAACTATAATCGTTAGAAAGTTAAACCAATTAAAAGATTTGTGTCGTGTAATAAATGGGAAGATTTACGTCCTAAGTTTTAATTATTTTCTAAGCCCATCGGAAAACTCAAAAATTTTAGAAGGAAAACAAAATGTCTCTAATTTTTCAGTAGTGAAATTCCGACTTATAATGATTTATTAAAATATTTTTTTTTCCATTGAGAACAGGAGAATGCCAGTCTATATCTTGCAATCTGCATTTTACTTTAAATAAAGCAATTTATTTTGTTTGAAATTACGTTAATACGTTTTATTTATTAAGATTTGTCCAAAAGAAGCCAAACTTTGCAAAAAAAATCAAATATTCCTAATAGTACACTGGTGTGCAAAACTTAAGCAACAGGTATGTTTTTTGCCATAACTTCACGAGAAATCATCTGCGTATTCTGCTACAAGCGATTCCCAACGCCAGTTGATTTGGAGAGAGGTCGGGACACGGTTTCATCCCAGTAACATCACGGAAAGAGACCGTTTCGGTGGTCCTGGAGTTGTCGTCTGGGGAGGCAGTATGATGAACGGGCTAACTGAGCTCCACGTTTTCGACAGAGGTTCTGTAACTGGAGATCGCTATTGTCAGGAGGTGATCCTTCCCCATGTGCGTCTGTTCCGAGGTGCCATTGGATCAGACTTCGTTTTTATGGATGACAATGCACGGCCACACAGGACTCATGCTGTTGAGGAGCTCCTGGAAAGTGAAGATATCACTCGAATGGATTGGCCGGCGTGCTCCCCTGATTTAAATCCGATAGAACATGTGTGGGAGGCTTTGAGGAGGCGCCTTGCGGCACGATTACATCCTCCTGGGAACACCCGACAACTTAAACAGATGCTAGGTGAGGAATGGGCACTCTTACCTCAAGAACTGTTGGACAATCTGGTGCTGAGTATGGGGAGACGGTGCGAAGCAACCATTGCAGTAAGGGGAGGGCATATCCCATACTAAGGAACATCTGCTTGCTGTTCTTCCTCTTGGACAGACAATCATGTGTAACGATACTATGAGTTCAATAAAGCCTTTTTTTGTTTGATTCCATACTGTATGCATTGTATTCATTTCTGCGCAACTATGCTTTCGTCATTCTTTCAGAACAAAATGCTATATCTTATTTCCGAATTTCATGTCTCTCAGATGATTTCTCGTGAAGTTATGGTAAAAAACATACCTGTTGCTTAAGGTTTACACACCAGTGTATTTTATAATAAGATTTGTAATCCAAAATATTTTTTCTCCTCAATACGTGCACCGTTTTCAACAAGTCATCCACTGATTCAAAGTCCCAAAGGATTCATTTTTGTGGAATGCTCGCAAGCATCGCAGTGAATTTCTATCTGCCTTTTCTACTGTTTCAAATCTTTGACTTTTCATCGTGAATTTGAACTTTGGGAATAAAAGAAAAAACATAGGTCAAATATTGAGAATTACCTTTATTTTATACGCTTTTGATTTTTCATCTGAACGATCCAGTAGCTCTTGGCAATCTGCGACGCAATTCATGTGTATGTCAGTTGAAGACACAATGCACAGACTTTAGTGTAATGCATTTTGTAGATTATCAGTCAAAATTGTATAGAATGAAGTTTTGATTATGCCAAAATCTTCACCTATTTCATGACATTTTAAACAAGCATTTGCATAAAAGAAGCACATTTGTTGAGATGAAAGAATGCCCAAATTCTGATGGCTTAGATTGCTTTTTACGAATATTTTACTTGATTTAAAATGCTAATCATAGCATTAGAATCAGTTGAAACAGCCATTTCCACAAGTTTGCTGCAATATTTCAGTAAAGAGATTTGAAAATGTTATGCAATATTTCGTACAAACATTTGGCTTTTCCATTTTCAAAATACGAATAATCGCCTCGCGCATAAAATGCATGTTATTTCTACTACTCATGAAGTATAACGTGGTGTTCTCTGAAAACAAATGCTGATGCAAGCTCAAGGTTAATACTATACAATACCAATGCAGTGGAATTGTAAGTTGACATATTTAAACCCTATTTCAGAAGGCTCTATGCTTATTATAATACATTATGTATATTATAAACTATGTTACAATGCATTGATTTGGAACAGTTGGCTTTTAGTTTGTTAAGTCTGAAAGTATTTATTTATATCAAGTGAGAATACTGAATATTTTTATTGTTTCCTAAAATAACATTTTTGCAGATTGCATTATTTCAGATGATTAAACTGGCATATTTGAGGTAAGTATAACTGAAAATATAAGAAATATTTTGGAATTAAAAAAGAATAGAAAAATTATGAAAAGCACTTTATTGAATCCTTGTTAAATATACATTAACTTTAACAGAAGGGTAAAAAACTCATTCCATTAATAGCAATTAAAGAATAATTATTAATTTCCAAATTTTTATTATCTGAACCAACTTATATCTTGTAAAAGTGGTAAATAGAAATCTACAAATGCTCAATTTTTTATTTATTATTTATTAAGCATTTGAAGCATTAAAATTAAAATTGTTATAAAAATGCTTCTCTAAATTCCATAAAAAAGCCTCAATAATTCAGAAGGTTTAAAATTTTTTGTTATTAAATAAGGAACTTGCATTAAAATTTCCCTTTAAATACAACACATTACACTGCCGAGACAACTTTCAATCAATAGCCTTCTCTTTCCTCTTCTCAAACATTTCTCTCGTGTTTATAAAGAAAAATATAAAAAGAATCATTCGAAATGTTTCCACCACAAGCAGATTCAACTTTGGAATTTGAAGAACAGCAATACTTAGCTGAAGTTTTCAAACTTGATTCATTTTTGACATCCGCAGATAATCCGCCAATTTTGAAAGTTGTCAAGAGCGCTCTTCCGTATGATTACGTAGGGAAAGTAAATCCAAGTTCAGTTTTCTGACTCACGTATCTGGTGTTGTGAAAGCCAGTGTCAAAAGTGACTTTCAGGTTTTAGAAATGATAAGCGACTTTCAGGTAGTTCATCACTCCCTGGAGCTCCGAGTGCATGTCCAAGTGGAAGTGTCATTGGTAGGCGATATTGAAATTAATGATGGATGGCATGTCTAACAGGAAATAACTTCTCCACATCATTCAACACCATCAATTATGAATTAGTCATCTCATATTTATTACTCACTCCAGAATCACTTTTGGTGATGAAAATTTCGGCCAACACGTAACCGGGTTGTAATTTTTCGGTTGGTGAATTATGACACATGTAAAACCTTGTAACAAGATTAGATTTCGGTCATTATTTATTTGCAACCTCGTTTGAATCTTGGATTGAAAAAGGACAAAGAACTGAAGTTAATGTCGGACTTTTACTCTTTTTTCTGATTTTGGTCCTGATTCCTTTGCAATCTTATTAAAATCTTGGATTCCAAAAGGAAAAGGGGTTGAATTTAATGTCTTTAGGTAAAGCTCATTTTGTAATATAAAGATAAAACGCAATTTTCTTTTTTGGAAAAGTGAGCAAAGCTGTTATTTAAATCACTTTAATTCTTTTAAAGCAACATGAACCTGAATGCAATTTCTAATACAGTTATTTCCTTTAAATATTTATATTAGATGAAGAAAATTAAATTCAGAGGTACTTGCTTTGCTGATTCCAGAATTAACATGTAGGAATAACTTTTGATATAAAGGGAAAATTCTTAATTTTTTATATATCTAATAA
>JAPMOR010090133.1:1130673-1188762 GCA_026543865.1 Argiope aurantia
GATTTCCGAAACTGTTTTGTTTTCGTTTTCATTTTAGTTTCGTTTTCAAACTTTTTATTTCTTTAGATTGGTTAATTATATATATATATATATATATACTATAATATAAATATTATATTCATGAGGATTTTTTAATAATTTATTTTTATTTGGCACGTTTTTTAGAATTTTTAAATAAATATGCAATTATATATATTATCAAAACATTAGATAAATTTATCAGGAACAAAATGAGGAACTTGCTTAGACAGAACAGCTTCAAGTAGGCAGTTATTCACCCAAAAAATAATAAACCATACTGTAAGAAACTAACGCAGCAGAAGTGACTTTAGAAACTTCATACACTCACAACCATTAAACGCAACACTGTTTACCAAAGTGTGAAATTGAAAATCTCTCCCTTGCACACTTTCTTTTCCTCTTCCAAGGCAATTACTTATTTCTCAACACTTTAAAAATAAAACTCACATATTTCAAAATGACACTTTTTGGTGTAGTATGAATGATTAAATATCTTCAGCATACGACGAAAGTTAGCGGACTCATTTGATAAGAAAAATCTTTCTAGCAGATAAAGGATAATTTGATGCGGAGGCAATCGCGATATCGTATCTAAGAAACCTCAAATCATTAGGGAAACTCATCCCATGCCTATTGAAAGCCTTTGCTGTCAATCGTTCAGAATCCGTTGGGGGAAAGTTCATTAGTTGCTAATGAATCGAGCTTGTTTACGAAGTTAGAGACGACAAGACTTCTGAAAGCAAACTGATTAAATTACCAAAATTACATTACGCGTCTTTGGTAAATTATTCCATGAGAATAAGTGATTTACATTTCAGAATTGAAATTTCAATTAAGTTGAGTCAGCTTGCATGTGCGATGGATAAAAATGCAATGCGGGGAGATAATATGAAGAGAAATATTCGATATCTAAGAAATCCGTTAAATTAAGACTAAAATAATTTCAATTGATTAACGAAGTAAATGCTAAATTTCAATATTTAGTTCTAAAACTATTAATCAGCCATTTTAGCGGTTCAAATTTCGAGTAAAGAATGAAAACATTATTGTGATGCTTATTTTGTTAACCGTTTGAGAAAAACTGAAGGAGAAAAAATTAAAAATCCAGTTGAGATGTATAGCTAGTATTATTCTAAATTGAAATTTCAATTAAAAAGAATTTCTTTGCAAGTGCTGAGGATAAAAATATCATACACCGAGTTGTTATTATAGAAATATTCAACATGCGAAAATCCATTCATTTAAGAATTCTCAGATAATTTCAATAACGAAAATAATTTGAATAACAGAGCAAATACCACTTTTAATATCGACACAATTGGCATGCCATGTGTCGAGTTTACTTAAACATATTATTAACACAAAAGAGTTGTAGATTTCAGTTCTAATTTTAAATTGATGAACGTGACGTACTTATTTTATGTTGTCACAAAATGCCATGTGTCATTTGTGTTTCAAAATGTTACATCAAAATTTTCTGTGCTTTGTTGTGTGGTATTTTTGATCTACTACAGTTTGATGTAACAGAGTCTATATTTAATTAAGAACATTTTATCTTACCATTTTACATGTTTCGACTCCGTCTAAAGAATTAAACCGTTATTACAACGCTTATTTTACATCCATTTCATAAATCGGTAAGAAAGAAGGCAAAAAATAATCCATCTGAATGAATAAAGAAACAATAAAAGCACTTATAATAGATATCGCTACGTCATCTGATAGACCTAAAATCAACGTTGCTGACATAAAAGGAAATAATTAATGCTAACTTCAGGAGATTATTGAACCTGGGTGGGACCATTATTAATCAAAAAAATTTTCATCTATGACTTAGTCATAAAATAATAAAAGAATAAGGTATAAAAAAAGTGGTTGCAATAAATATTAGATAGCTTATGTCAATAAATAAAAGAATAAACTCCCTCCTTTACTTCCCAGCAGTTGGCGATATTTATTGCTATTAGGTTAAACGATTTATGCAATTGATTATTTTTATAATTCAAGAAGAAAAAATTATCGCTTCTTTCAATAAATTTCCCGAGTACAAAACACTTTTTTTTTCACCATATTTCAAAAGCGAACTTTTACTTCAGTCAAACAAAAAATCAATGCCAGATTATATCATTTACTATGAATAAAACTAAATACATTTAGTGAATCATACTAATATGCTGAATAAGAAAGCATCTTTCACTTCATTTCCTACTCAATCATACAAAAATTCCTCTCACAAAAATTCTTTTTCATAAGCATAAAGCGTAATGATATTATGCGTATAATTGTTAATTGATAGCTATTCCTCATTTATTTAGTCTCCCTAGTCAGTTTACGAGTAGCAGCTGCATGAAGACGAAAGTTTGAGAATTTTCTATTCTACCCACTCATTAAAGGAGAATCGAGACTTCACAAACAAAAGTTTTCCACTATTTTTCCAAAAGAAACATTAAAAAATGCGAATGACTTAAATAGGGATATTTATTTGCTTCTATGAAGATCTAGGTTGACTATCTTCAGTTCTCATATTCTTCAGTCCCCACAGTCCTCATAGTCTTCAGTCTCCACAGTCCTCATTGTCTTCAGTCTCCACAGTCCTCATAGTCTTCAGTCTGCAGTCAAAATTTCTGAATCATTGAAGCCTTCAGCATCCATGTCAGAAATCAACAGAAATTAGTTAAATATACAGTTTTCAATTCCTTCAGCAGTCATGGATCAACTTTATTGATAAACATTTCTTGATATGTAATTTTTCTTCAATTGAACTCCCGTTTGAATTACATGAGAAATATTAAATATGTTTCTCATGTAACTGAACCAATTTTGTTGTGATTCCGTTGCAAGCATTTTGGTATCTTTTAACAATTCACAGAATCTTCTGCAGTCAATTATCGTAAAAATGCACATACACAGCTTTAACAACGCTCTCTTCAAACAAGACAAAGTTTAACGACACGAAAGAAGAGAATGATTTTTCCTAAGCCAAATCTTCTTTCTCTTTCGACATCCATCATTACGCTATCTCTTTTTGAAACGAGGCTTCTGCATAATACTAGCAATGAATTGCGAATCAACTTCACCTATAAAAATGCAGGGAATTTACTTTTATTGACTTCGTTTATACTGTGACTTCAATTCAATTCTACATGCATCAGACCTATGTGTACTACTGAAACGGTGAGCATTTATGATTCTCAAGATTTACGACTTGTATAGCAATAACATGTCAATGAGGTAGTGTTTTCATCGACTAGTGTATTTTATGATCAAGATAATTTTTATAAGAAAATGGATGGCGCACATTATCATTTCTTCTAACTTTCCTTCCGATTTTTGAAGATCATGTGGACGCAATGTAATGAATCAGACACTTCATATTCTTTAGATTTAGATTTCATCATTAAACTGAATTCAGTCTGCAATATTTAGAAGACCTTTCTTGAGCTATTTCTACGTATTTTGAAACTTTGAAACTTCCTAACGTTTCCCTTAGAAATCTTTAGTCCTAACATTTCCTTTCAAGTTAGAATAAGTCCTAACCCTTCCTTACACCATAATTTTTTTTGTATTGATAAAAACACTTTTATATTTTAGCTTTGAAATGAGAATTTTTCCTTGTAATGGATATTTTGCCTTTCCTTCTTTTTCAGTCTTATATAGCTATCATTATTTCTCTAGCAGATAATAGGCGAATTTGTTGGCATTATGATAACTATAAAATTCTTTCTATCGGAAATCATGCAAAAGGCGCTATATAGACGCTTTATATTGATATTTTTAAAGAAAATTACTTTAGCAGCATGCTATCCATGCAGGTTTATTGAAAAATGATGCCATTTAAAAAATACTGTATATTATAAAAGACTTAGCAATTAAAAGCATTTTTATAGGCCAATGTAACTTCGTCGTCAAAATCCATATTATTTTTTGTGTAGCATACCTGATTTGGCTCTTTTTCCATTAAATCCCAACATTTTATCGTGTACTTCTTCGTTATCAAATAACAAATCATATAGACTTTTATTATAGTTGTATAGACTTTTAATAATCCCCTTATTCTTTGCTTACATGTGTGTTATATTTTACAGTTAGATTAGATGTTATAGTTTATAATTTGTTTCTGGAGAATACTATATAGTGGCTCTATGCATGGAGAAATTAATCGCTTTCAGGTCATAACTCTTTTATCCGACATTTTGATAATTCTCAAATTTAAAAAAAAATTATCTTTAAAAAAATTATGGTTTTCGTTTCTTTTAATTAGAGTTTTAATAAAATTTGGACAGACCAGTCAAAAATAGCGGTCACTCTGCAAATCCCACAACCTTCCTAGGCTCGAAGCATACATAAAATTGAAACAAAGTAATTGGACGCAAAGAAAATTCTCTTATTATAAGTCTTTATCACAAAAACCCATTTAATTTTTAAAATTCTTCATAGTCCCTTTCATAAAGAAAATTTAATTTATTAGCTTATAGCAAATTACTAGAACATGCCAGAAGCTTTATTTTTAATCATCTGTCTGGGTTCTTTATACTTTATTATTTAAACAAACACATGAAAAGTCTATTTTTTGAAAAAATAATTCAACAAGTAATAAGCAGCAGCATTCTTCTCTCAATTATTTTCCTACATTTATTTTTACTATATCTTTATTCAGTAATTAAACTTCTGAATAGGATTTAACAGTGAGGAGGTTAGAAAAATAAATCCCTACCTTTTTATCTAAATGTCACGAGCTTTGTTTCATCAGCCATTCTAGACACTCAGTTTACTTAATGTCTAGCGAACTTAAATATATTTTTTATTCATTCTGAAATAAATTGGCTGTATTTTTTATGGATTAGAGGTAACATATGATAGGATTTAAAAATGGAGAAAATTAATTACATTTCATTGGATTATTTAAATCACATTGTTTACTTATGTATCATATTGTTTTAACCTTATTTTAAAAATAATACATTAAATCACTGAGTTTTATTTTTTATTTTAAGTTTAAATGATCGCATTATTAATGTTATTCTAACTGCTTTAAAAATAGACATGCGTTTATATATTTCCACTGGAAATCAATTTTTATGATTATGTTAAATATGAGTTGCTATTACTCAAAGTATATAATAATATAAATATTTGTTTGCCTAAACTATATGATACTACTTTGGGTTACTATAAGTCACAATGCAACACTAACGCATGTCAAATATCGTATTATAGTTATACATTTTTTAATAAAAAATATCTTGCTTCAGAAAATGGTATCATAAATCAGTAATAAAAAGTCTGAGTGTTTTAAAGCGTCATAATCTGTGTTCTAAAGCTTTTTCGCATTGTAAAATCGAATTTCTGACAGTCAAATATCCTGCTGTACAAAGATGAAGCAATAACATCTCAATATCAAGTTCATTTGGCTCGTTGAACCATTTGATATTCCAGTTCGTATTTACTTGAAATCGATTGTTTGAAGAGCAATGGATGTTTAGATCAAAAGGCACCGTTTGGTATATTGCATTTGCTTTATCGCAAAGTTGAATGAAACAATAATTTTTAATTCACTTCTTTCACAACCTATTGTTTTTCTTCTTTCCGAATAATTATTTGTAAACGAAACTTCCAAATATTGGAGAAAACAACTCAAGTGAAGTAAAAACGTTTGAAACCTATATTTACCCGATATTGTGCGCTAGACTATGAAGTTCCTTTGAATTTTGGGTCGTCTGAACATTCTCTGAATTTGTGTCATTTGGGAGCAACTCCTATGTAAATGATGCTGTCAGAACTTCGTTTAAACAGCTCATGGAAATCAATTCTTTCAAAATGTATTTTCTCTTCTTCTTTTAATTAAGTATGGAAATTAATTCATTGGAGAAATGTGTATAGAAGAATAAATTCATTAGACTCGAGGCTACCAAAATTCTTACATCTCCAGAATTGCAACAAAGGGTAACATCAAAGAGTCAGAGAACTTATTGTTATCGTGTACCAAATATAACTTTCTGCACCATGTCCCAATGAAAGTTATCTATAATAATGAATCGCAACATTTCTAAACTATCCAATAACCCATTCTTATAAAGAGCTAAGGAATTAATTTGAATCTTCCCTATCTAAAATGGTGCTTGTTCTCCATTCACCCTCATTTCATGGCATAACAACACCTGGAAAGCACGTTTGAAGAGATTAAAGATGGAGTCAGTTCGTGTTTTTCATCCCTCATCCTTTTGATGGCCTTTGGGAGATTCTTTACAGAATCATCCAACCAAGAAATTCGATGCTCGCTGGAGAGGAACGTCCCAAATATGTTCAAAAGGAAAGACTCGCTCGGAGGGTGGATTTTGTTTCACCGTAATTTTAGTAACAATTAGCATTTTAATAACTACTACCTGTTCTTTATTTATGCTCAAATTTTCCTTCTGTTGAATGCTTCATTTATTTCAGAAACATTTATTTAAAAATTTTCATACCCCTCTATGAACTAGGGTATGAGAAGCCAGGGCTCTTTTGGTAAAAAATAAAAAAAATTCATTCGTTGTTTTTTTTTAATTAAAACATGTTTCTGAATTTTTATATATCGACTATTGCATAAAATACTATGCACGATGGAAACATTTTGTGATTAATTTCATTTCATCTTCTGAATTTAAAACTCCTAGTTTCAAAAACATTAAACATTCAAAATAGTTTATAAGATATTGATGATGCTTTAGTATGGATGATGGAACTTATATTGGTATGCTGTGCAAATATCATTAGCTAAGACAGAATAATAAGTCAATGAAATATTCTTTTCATAATACGATATATTTAAAATAATAATAAGATAATCTATATTATAAGAATTCTGAATATTGAAAAAAAATAGAGTTGCAATGATATTTTCACCCGGACAAGTGATTTCACAAAAGTATTTTAGTATTGCTATCCCAAAAAAAGAGTATAATTAAAGACATAATATCTGAATTGCAAGAAAATTTCACTTATATTATCTACAACTTCTGTTCTATACATTATTTTTTCTTAATGTGTTCCTATTCATAAGATTTTAATATGTAATATGATTATTTAAAAAAATTAACTTTTTAAAAATCCTATCTTTACTTATATGTAAAATTTTATGAAAACTGGTGAAGCTCTCAGGCTGCAAAATACCGACTTAAGTTTTATAATTCTTTATGATCATAATTATTGACAACATATTGCGTGAACTATTTGAAATTTAATTGTAAATTGGTAAAACTATTTGAAATTTAAATGTAAATTGATAAATTTAAATGTAAATTGGTAAAACTATTTAAAATTTAAATGTAAATTGGTAAAACTATTTAAAATTTAAATGTAAATTGGTAAAACTATTTAAAATTTAAATGTAAATTGGTAAAACTATTTAAAATTTAAATGTAAATTGGTAAATTTAAATGTAAATTGAATATTGGTATTGAATGATTGGAATCTATATGAACAATTGAATTAATTTGAAATTATATGAATAATTGGTATCCATATGAACAATTGAAATAATTGGAATCTATATAAATATTTGAAATAATTGGAAAGTATATGAATAATTGGAAAGCATATGAATAATTGGAAATCATATGAATAATTGGAATCTATATGGATATTTGAAATAACTGGAAAGTATATGAATAATTGGAATCTATATAAATAATGTAAACTCTGTATCTTAATGCACCATAAAACATTTTAAACGATATCTGAAACTGCAATTTCCAGCATTATTTAGAAAGATCAAAGAAATTCCTTTTGAGTCATATGAAGAAAGATACTGGAATTCTGCAACTATTCCAAAATCATACATAATCATCATACAAAAATCAGAAAGCGTTTTATATATTCAGATTCTGTCTCTCTAAAAGTGAGAATTAAGATTATTTTTTAAGTTGATAAAACGCCTTAAACCATTCTAAATTAAATTTGAAATAATCAAATTAGTCTGTTTAATTATCAAATGTGTCTCTTTTCTTTATCTGAAAATCAGTCTACAAAGGAAGAAATAATAATAAACTGTTATTGTTCAAGAAGTCGCTTATAGTGCAGAAATAAAAAAATCTTTGACGCATTTAGATTTGATCCTCTAAAACTGATAATGAATGTTATTTTTTATGCTCAAAAACGATCAGAGAGCTTTCTAAATTATCAGATAAAATCTCAAAAAAGTAGATTTAACTATAAAAAGATTTCACTATTTTTTATTCGTCCAGAAAAAGAAAAAAAAAAGAGAAAATAGCATGATGTTAATGTGCCAGAATTTCCTCATCATTCAGAAAGCAGAAAATATTTCATACAAATTCAATCTCTCTGAAACTGAAAAAAAACCTTATCTTTTATACTATAAATCGTCTGAGATCCTTCTACATTATGTGGGAAGCGATAGAATAAGTAGATTTAACTATCAAACGATTTCACTATTTTTCCTCGCTTACAAAGGAAGAGAAAATAGCATGCTGTTAAAACTAAAAATGCGCTTTATCTTTTAACCTATAAATCGTCTGAGATCATTCTAAATTATCTGGGAAGCGATAGAATAAGTAGATTTAACTATCAAACGATATCCCTATTTTTTTTTTATTTTTTTTTTTCATCAAGCGAGTTTTCGTAGATTCGCACTGTTTACCTAACGTCCAATATGCTCTTTTCGTACTTCAGCTATTGGATCGAAAATTTGTCTTTAATGGGGAAATAATAATCCCAAGAATTGAGCTGCAATAGCAAGGAGTAATGAGAGTAACAATGATGAGAAAGCGAGTAAGCAGGTTCAGTAACACTCGTGAATGTGAGAAGCAGCTGATCTGACCAACGGCTAGTACACAGTATTACCCTTTTAACATCGCTAAGCGAGATCGATATGGCAGTCGAGGTCTCCAGTATGTTTCTCATGTTAGGAAGGATTATACCGAATGGATGTTAGAGCTCGGATCTCGAAGCACGATATCATTAGCGGCGTGCAATAGTTAAGAGGGATTATTGCTCTCATTTGCATTTGTATCGAAATGAATTTGAGATGTAAATTTAAATTTCAAGACAACGGTATCAAATGCTTTCTACCCAAATTCGGCAATGATTAAAAAAGAAAATGTTGTATCTGATTATTCCTCTGACTATAAGTGATATGTCTCACTAATATGTATTAAATTTGGTTTAGAAAGATTATAGAACCCATTTGCATTTTTATCGGAATGGTGTCTAGATTTAAAGATTATGTTATCAGATTTTTTTTTTAAAAGATAGATAGCTGGTTAAAAAACATCGAAATTAATTGGTATTTAGATCCAAAGTACTTTGATTATGTTTTAAATAATTTGCGAAGTTTGTAAAACTTTCTTTTATATTTTATGAAAATTATATATATTTTAGTGTGAAAAATTAGTCACAAATTTCAATCTCAAAACAATTACGAAATTTCAAATAACATGAATGGTAAATGAAGGAATTACGGCTAAAAATTATTATACTAAGAGTATAATAATATTATATTTGTATTATATTAACTATATTAAAATAGTTTACCACTTTTAGTAATATGTTATAATAATAAGACTTTTCTTCATAATCAACATATGAATGATTCAGATTAATAAAGAAGCACCTACACTTATCATAACACACTTGCACTATGCTCATATGAAAAAGTATTGAAGTGATTTTACCCGTATATAATTTCTATTAATGAACCTATAATTTCATTGAGAGAGATTTTCAAACATTAATAGTTGTAAAATAAAGAGAACCAATAAGCAGCACAACAACCAATAAGACATTGAGACAACAGACGTAGACAGGATCATTTTAAGTCGTATACATAATTTTTTAAAAAGTAAGATTGAAAGTATAAAGAATTAAAACATATTCTACCACTGCATCAATTTATTCAATACCATTAATGGCCTTTAGTTGTACAATAGAATAAAGAATTAGAAATGCATCTGATGTGGTAAAATTTAACAGTATAATGCCAATGTATTTATTAAAACATTATCATCCTAAATAGTAGAAATTATTTGAATGAGATAATTATATTAGAAAGAGATATATATTAACCAGATATTAAAATCCTTTGATTTCATTCAGATATTTTTCAGGCAGAGTTTGTAATTTAATTAAGCCTGTCCTTGTGATACCAAAA
Source organism: Argiope aurantia (assembly GCA_026543865.1). Classification (NCBI taxonomy): domain Eukaryota; kingdom Metazoa; phylum Arthropoda; class Arachnida; order Araneae; family Araneidae; genus Argiope; species Argiope aurantia. The sequence goes on from JAPMOR010090133.1 coordinate 1,140,839, forward strand.
ATACAAGACTTCCAATCCTAAATTGAATTCTTTGCGTCACCTGTTACTTCAAATGGAAAGAACAGAAACTATCTTACTATGAAAAAAATATATGATTATATTGTTAAATGATCATTCCGTCATTTTAGAAATTTCAATGTTTACACCGACCATATTGAATGTAAAAATGAATTTGCAAGTCCTTTATTTGTCACTAAAATCCTGTAAATAATAACTGATTTTAAAATGAGCTTGTAGAATTTCACACCCTTTTATTTTTTGTAGAAGTTTTAAAGATAATCAGTAACATATTTCTTTGTGCACAGCAACTTTTCACAGCATTTAAACTGTGTTAGTTTGTATAATTTTTGTTCCATACTGCTGTTGAAAATTTTACTTCAAAATTATGATGATAAAATAATATTAGATAGATAGCATAATATTAAGATAAAATAATATTAATTCTATAAAGTTTTATTAAACGACAACCATTATTAAATGCTCTGTTTGATAGTTAATAAAATATCTTTTTTCCTTTACTGTCTTCCTTATCTTTTCGTGTTATTTTGTTATTTTCAACTTTTTTTTCCTTATAAAAAACTCGATTCTTATTTCACTATCTTTGCACATATATCTATATATAGAAAGAAAATAAAACATAAATAAGCAAAATTTAGAAATGAGAAATACATGGGAGATAAAGTAAGAATCAGCAAAGAATATTTTAAAAGAAAGTTGCAATAGCACGATTAATACGGCTATGCAGCAAATCAATTGCGCAGTGAAGATACTAAATTAATCAAAATTTGAATGAATAAAATTTAATAAAAGCATGAAAATATTTCCCCAAAGATTTTTCATAAGTTGGAATGGCATACAGTGTTTGCTTCATATATGTTGCATTTCGCATCAACTTTAGTTCAATTGGCTCAACTTTAGTTCAATTGGTCTTTCCGTAAGAAGCATAATCAAAAATGGAAAAAGATTAATGGTTTTAAAATTAACAGTCAGCACTAGAATTATCTACTGTGTTATTCTAAAATGCGAAAAGTTGAATTATTGTGATATATTAACCGAATTTTCTTAATTCTATTGTGATCAGAATCATCAAATGATCGTAACGGAGAGAACTACACGGGGTTTGTTCTAAACATGTTTTTTTTTTAATTTCTATTAAAAATCCTGAAATATTCGTCATAATATATTCAAGGCAAATAATATTTTCAAATTCATAATCCAATTGTTTTCCTAAGGATTTGAATAGTAAAATATCGCAATAACGAGTCGAAGGAAAAAACATTCATAAAGTTGTTTCATTCAAGTATTTATGTTTTAAAAAGAAAAAAAATATTGATTAAAATTCCCAAATTATTTTAACAGACTTCTTTGTTTCACTGAAATTCATGGATTCATGAGAAGCATCTTCACTGGATTGAAAAGATATTGCCCGCAAGTACTAACTTTACATTCAAGGAAATCCTCAAAACAAGTCCTATTAGAATGACTCGAATCTAAAAATGATGCTGAGGATTTTCAAAATCTTCTAATTTTTATGTCCCAAGTACCAGCTGAGATTCAAAGTGAATTATCAATATAAAAATAGAATTTATTTGTCAATAAATTCAATTATTTTGGTAATAAAAAATGTCTTTTAACTTATGTATTAAAATATTATTATAATTTTTTAAGTTAATTTTTGAATAAATGTTATCTACCAGCCTAAAATTAATTAATTTTTTTGTTGTTGTTGAAGAAACAAAACCTACGACAATATTACTAAAAATATCATACTTTAACTATTTAACATGACGAAAAAAATTATTAGCATCAAGGATTTAACAGTGAAGCATTATAATTACATACAGTCCATAACAAACAAGCAAGATATAAACCTCTATAAAGGAAAGCTATAAGTTGAACGATGAGAATAAAATTTATTATAAATAAGCACAGTGGACTTAAAAATCAATTATGTATTCTTCCTGGTGTCTTAGAATTTGAATTCAGATTTATTTCTAAATATTATTGAATACACGCTAACTCCCAGCTTTAATTTAGAAAGAGTTCATGGGAAGAAATAACACCGAGATATTGTTTTACCAAAATGTTATAATAGCCCAGATAAAATAAGCAATTTTATAAATAACAAAAATAGCTATTGTCTTTTTTAAAAATCTATGACAAATTAGAAAGATTAATTCAATACTTAAAAAGATTCTTTATAAATATGCAACAAATTCAGTTTAAATTATCAGAAGCAGGAATATTTGCAAATAAAATAATTTTCATATAAAGAAAACAATTTTTTTTATCCTAATCGTATTAAATATTTTGATTTGCGTATTCAGTAATCTAATTTGAGCGATTTTTATTACTTTTAAATGTAAATCCAATATAAATATATACAATTATAGAAAACCAAACAACCACCTAAATAAAGTATAATAAACAACAATAGTTTTAAATTAAAAGTTGGTACGCAGCTGAACATCTAAAATCAACTAACACTTCACAAAGGATATTAAAATTTACTTAAACGAAAAAGATAAAATAAATATTTCCCATACATATATAATACATATAAATGATTTTCCCGCAAGGGACAAATTATTTTGTCCTAAGGAATAAAGTGTCAAAATTCGACTGAAAAATTATGTTTTATAAGGCGGCTCGCAAAAATGTTTCATTATTTTTTTAAATCACTAAAATGAACAAAATATTTTTCTTCTTCTTTTTCATGAATTTCTAGCATTAAAAATAAATTTTCTCGGAGAAACATATATTACTCAATGAATAAAGATAAGATTCAAATTTGAAAGCATCAGAATAAAGTAGCAGATTGTTAAGTATTTATTAATATCATAAAGTAGCAAGAAAAAAAGTTATTCTAGAATGTATATTCATTTTTTATCGTATATATAATGAAAAATTGAATGTCTAAATTATCCCACAAGTAGAGAAGATATGAAACATTTGGCTGAGTATTAAAAAGATGTTTGAAGTATTTCTTTATTTTCCAACAAAGTTCTCTAAAAACCTTCAAAAGATATAAAATTTTTAATGAAAACTCTAATGCTGCAGTTTAAAATTTAAACTTTTTACAGCAGGACATATTATTCTAAAAGAACAATGGCAGTTTCCTGCTAAAATGGGAAACATTTGTATGATTCTATAAAATATATTCAAAAAATATTTTTTTTGTTTGATATCATGTCACGAAATTCAAATACTAAAAAGTTTCCATATAAAAATGAATCCTCAAGCTAGAATTAGACACTTGATTAAGAGTATTAAAGGAATTAAATAAATTTAGAAAAAAAGTGCCACATAAAAAATATCAAATTAAGAAAATATCAAATTTTATCACCTCTAAATGAATTTTAGATTTTCATTTTACTAATACAGTTTTTTATTCAAAACTTCACATTCAAAAAATATAGAAAATATGCAGTGTCTTATTATTATTTTTGGTATTTTATTTTACATTGATACCCTTAAAAATATTATGAATAACAGATAAAAAAAACATTCAAAATAGCATATTCCTTCAAAGAATATAGCAAAGTCATCAGCATTACTCGTTTAGAAATAAAGAAAATAAATACTATTTTTCCTGAAAATAAATTCTGATTAAAAAATAAACTTACCCTGATTTAGACTCGAGTGCTCCTTCTGGATGAAGTTCAACTGTAGATACGTGACAATTGAAGATGACACAAAAGACATTGCGTATATATACTCAGCTCACGATGTAAGAGTTAGTCTGCCGTGGACTGAGCCATGGCATTCAGCTTAAAAAGACATCGAACAGCATTCAAAAGAAAAATGACGGCTTGATGAAAAATCAAATGGAGATTACGCTAAGGTGGTTTCAGACTGGACATCGAGTCCTCGTCCGCTGTCCAGAGCCCCTTGCCTTAGAAGAGGAAATCTGCGACTGGAGTCACGTTTGAGAAGCGGCGCGGCGCTCCGGCGGAACTCCGGCGAAGAGAATGCCGGACTGCATCGGCCTAGAAGCGGCATGTGCTGCTCCGGGAAGTCCATGTCACGTCTCGAAATACGAGCAATTTCGCCGGGATCGGATATGTCACTGTCGGACAAACCATCGCTCTCCATGGAAGCCAAGTGGCGAGGCTCCACTTGTACCTTGACAGTAATCGGGCAGTTGGAAACATATACTTCCATGTCCATAGACGATCCCGTATCTCGACGAGGGGTGTCGCAGCCATCCGGATCTATTATGTCGATATCTTGAGGTGAAGGTACAAACTCATCCAAACATAACTGCATCATCATCAACTCACGGTTCCTCATGCGTCCGTTGGGTCCTGCAGGATATTCACGACTCCTCAGAGGTAAACTAGGTGGTGGTTTTGCACCTTTGGTCAGACCATTCGGTATGCTCGTTTGAGAGGGGGTTTTCTTACGGGCTCCTGTTGATTCATTAACTTTTATTTTTGCATCATCTTTAGTTGAAGGAACCTTCACTGTTTTCCCGTTGGCTAGAGTGACTGAGGGTCTTCTGAGATTCGGAGGCAAATCTACCATCTGTGGGACGCACAAGTAGGGTCCGGTAGTCGAAGTCGTATTCTGCCTTTCTTTCGATTTTTCTTCAATGAGTAAACTTGTGAGCAAGGAACCGCCATCCGTTGTCGTGTGATCATCTGTCACGGGAACCACTTTCGATCCTGAATCATGTCCCTCGAACGTCATAACAAATGCGGCGACAATGACAAATCCTCCAAGACCCATGATGACAGGCCCTACATATGTTAAATTGTGCAGGTGATAATGACGATCTGGATCTCTAACCTCTATTGTACTGTTTCCCGACTCCTGTATTTCGGTGGATAGAGTGTCAGCATAAAAGCCCACAACTGACATAGTGGTCCCTATGATCAGAAGTATCATACCGCTGCTGAGAGCCTTGCATGTAAGCCATAAACATTGGACGGTTATCTTGTTCCGGATACTCTGGATCGTGCCAACTTTCTTTTTTTCTTCCTCCTTCTTTGCTTGGAGTTGCTGGAGCTGGGCATTGGTCAGGGGTTGGTGTGACAAGGCTCGTTGTCGACCTTTTCCAGGTGGCGGTCCGCCTCGTCCAGTGTTTTGTTGACGCAATTGTCTGCCTATGACAGCCGCACTATTCATGTTGCGAAAAAAAGTTGATAAAACTTAGTGCCAGTGTACCGAACGCCGCGCGAAAAGTCCTTCCCTCATATCAAAAAAAAAAAAGACCGACAGATTCCTCAACAAGACAAAACAATCTTTTGAGCGGAATGCTAGGCGGGACGGTTTTTCACGTGCTTGCTTTGAAGCCCACCGGCTGATCTGAGCCCATCGAGCGAATTCATCCCATGAAGGAAGGGGTGCGCATGCGCAGCTCTACACCTCCCTTCTCGGAGGCTGAATAGGCCTTCGTGATGCAATAAGCTCTCCGAGCTTAAGGGTTTCGGCCTCACCTCAAATGAGAAGCGGGATTAACTCCGCTCTCTAATCTCTCCCACTATTTGCATAAAGATCATGATTTTTATTTACCGCCCCTACCTTCATTTCATTTCGACATTCATTTCCAGAATGTCAGAAACCTAGCCAAACTTTTCTTCCTCTAACTTTCGGAACGTCACTCATGGATGGAGTTCGGCACGCGATCCAATTTCTCCCCCCCCCGCTCCTAATGAATCATTTGAAAGAAATACCCCTCACTTCATAGCTTGTCTTTAATCATTCCATTTAATTCGTTTCCGAAATCGTTGCATATTTCTTTCTTCTTTACATGGTTTTTTTTAAAAGAAGAATCTTATTTCTACTGGAATTAGGCTGTGGGAATTAAATGATATTTTTTCCAGCTGATCCATTTGCTTTAATCGATTTTAGTTTTGCCATATCATCAGAGTTATGTTCAAAAAAGTGAATTTAGTTATTGTTAGCAACTCTACAACTCAGTGATATCTGTTTTATCCAAATTATAATTTTGAGTAAAAATTCTGAATTCAATTAACAGTATGAAATGTATTATTTATATATTTAAAAATTATTACTAAACCACCGTAAAAATCGTTAATTTCAATTCGAATGCTTTGACAGCAACATTTTATTTAATTAGCACTGTTTGTCTCTAGAGAAATTAATGTATACTGCATGGTTTCAGATATTAATTTCTACTTTCTTTTAATCAAAAACATCTTTTTTTGTAAAAAATTCAATTCAAAAATTCAATTTTAAACACCGCATTTCTAATTAAAGTTTTTTTAATACTGAAATATTACTTTTTATGCGGTTAGATTACAGGTTTGGCATTCAAATATATATAAAAAAAAATTTAATTCTTTAATAAATGCACATTTTAAATTAAAAAGATTTATCCGTAGAAGTTATATGGTTAATTATTTTATTCATAGAAAAGTCTTTTATTACATATGATGAAACAAATTTATTCAGAATTAGACTTTATATTAACGTATTTTCTATTCATTGCCCGAACATTAAATGAAGGAATATGATTCCCGCGTCTTTAGCTATAAACCGTTAAGGAGGTGAAGAATCAATTATCCCAATGTTTGTATTTGTATATACGAATTTCTTTACCTTTTGGAATTAAGAAGCAAAAATTTCTGCTTCTATGAATTTTTACTGTATTCCAAAAGCAGATTCCCAAGAAAAAAAATGTGATATTGGTTTCTTTGAAGTTAGAAGAAATGAGATTAAAAAAGAAACTTGAATGTGTTGCAAAAACTTCTGTGAATAAAGGAAATGAATATCTTTGAATGAAAAGCTATTACTTTTACTTCATTTTATTACTTTGGTAATTTTTTATGGATTGAAGCAAATAGATTTTTTTCTCCAGAGAAACATTGAGATTTATTTTTTTATCTTGTTTTAGAGATTCCAAACTAAAATTATAATTAGTTTTTACTTTATAGGAGAAGCGAAGATTTGCTTGAATAGAGGATATGCAAACTCAGCTTTTACACACATTGAAAAGATTAATTTTTGCATGACATATTTTTGAAATAAATTATCCTATTGAAAACAATTTTCGCTTTTAGCTCCTTTTCCCTTTCATAGTAACGAAATTTAATCAGCATTGGTGAAAGGATGCTTGATTCTGTAAATGTATATCGGAAAATATTTTCATTTATCCGATATAAATGAAACAACCACCAGCTTCAGAGCATAGCTTCAGTTTTTTTAGTTTGTGTTATATACTTACGAATAGAAGTAACATTAGAGTAAAATCTTTTGTAAACATTTAAGAGAAAATTTCGTTTTGCAGTTTCTGCTCTAGTGTTTGTTCCGATTTCTGTAACAAATAAATATCAGATATTTATAATCTGACGTTTACAATTCAATATATTTGGTAAAAATTACTGTTTGTCATATAAGAACAAAAAGATTTACTGTAGTTCAATTTGGTTTAGTTACACCAATGCCCATTTTGAACTAATAGGCTATTTTGGTCTAACCTCATCATTTTCAGCCCATGTCAGAAGATGATGGCGGCAATTAAGCAGCCACCCTTCTCCAAGGCTCTTGACCGTATCAATGGTAGGAATTATAGGCCATGTCTGCAAAATTGCGCTCGGTCCGCATATATGAGGGATCTTTAGTGGAACTGGGTTACGAATTTATAGTCCTCCAGCCGTGAAGCCGAAAAGTTTTAATAGAACACCGTGGCCCGACTAGTGTAATAATTACAATGAGTGTTTGGGTAAATCACTGGTGAACAGTACATGGATTGTGACTAAATTTGCTGTTCTGCATGTAGCTTAACAAGGTACAAGAACTGTTCAGACGACTACAATACACTTCCATTGAAAAAGAAAAGGAAATGACAATATCTTTGTGTACAAAGTAATGTGCATACATTTTGTACTAAAATATAAATTTTTATATCCATTTCTGTACATTTCGATATGGCAAAATTAATCGCTACAAAAATTTTAAAATAATCCTTTAAGTCTTCGCACATAAGTCAAGAGAAAGATTTTTCAAGAGCAACGAGATGTACTCCATTTCGTGAGTTGGACAGAATGGCCCATTTCTACCTTTTTGGTGTTCTTCCCTTGAACATATACTTTGCGCAAAGTGAAGAAACTCCGAATATCAATCACCTAAGCCTCCCCAAACACACTTACACCCTATCCACATCTATTATAAATATCATTCACTTCAAATATCACTACATGCACTTCAAGAAAACCATTTAAGGCTTTACACAAATGGAGAAAGAACTTTTCAAAACCAATGAGAATTTCTCCAACTCTTGATTCAGAGAGTAGGCTCAATCTTACTCCTCTGGTGTTCTTCTAGAGATATATTTCGTGTACAGTGAAAAAAGTACCGATATCAACCCACTAAGAATTTTAAATTGTACTTGAAACTTTTAACGATGAAGATGTTTCATCAGAAATAGAAAAATATGCATACAATCTTCATGTCTGTTACCAGCAAAAATTTACAGAAATGGTTAAAAACTTTGTACTTTCCATAGAATTTTAACACAAAATCTTCTGTGTTTATTATTTTGCGGGATCCAATTTTACAATTCATTCATCTGTAGCTTCTCTACAGATGATAAAATGATACAAGATGATAAAACACTATATTATATTAGACAGGAAATTATATTTTCGAAATATTAAATAAAAATATCATTATAATATGTGTCATCTTTAAATCCCTATTTCCGAAAATTATTGGGCTTATATTGAACGAAATTTCAATCCCATTTTAAAAGATTGAATCTTTCTGAACGGCAAATAAATGAATTTATGTTCACAAGGAAAAAGCTTAGTTTAAATGTAGTTGTGCATTCTTTCATTAACAATAAGGCTCCCCGGAGCTAAAAGAATTTTTAGCATCTTCGGAGATCTTACGACAAGCAGAGCTTCCGCTATTTAATCCCTACGACGATGAGTTAAAATGTCAGGAAACTTCAGTGTAGCAAGAATTTGTTTAACGTCTTGAGAAGAATTTCTTCTCGCTTAATGCATACTTAAAGCAAAGAATCCTCTTTCACAGAGAATAATTCATTTCAAGCGTTGTAACCATCGGCACGCTAAACGTTGATTACTAGTTTATTAGAGTAAATTCTGATTTGTTTGAAGTCTTAATTGATGATACTAGTAGCATGCAAGCATGATACTGCTACACGTTATTGGCTATGCAAGAAATTCATGCCTGGGCTGATTTAAGTACATTATTCTTTAGATAATGTATTCGTTAGAAAGAATTCTAATTTTAAAGAAATGCATTCTTTTATACTTCATTGTATGCGATATAGATACAAACAGATTGACATATCGTCAAAGAAAAAAAAGCCGACGTTGAAATACTGATGCATCTCCGTATTTTGGCTGGGCCGTAGTGAACTGGTTGTAAGTACTCTGCTTCGCTGCCAGTGGATTCCAGGCTCGCAACCAGGCTTCACTGACAAAGAATTCCAGGCTCGCATCCTGGCTTCGCCATCAATGGGTTCCAGGCTCGAAACGAAAGAGCGAGCCGCTATGTAAGAGGATTTAAAAAGCTTCTAATCCATCTGACAAAATGTCCACCATTTAGTGCGGTGAAAATCTTGAAAATAAGGGCCCAGCTGTGATTTGACGGCAAGTAAAGTTTACAAGATTCTCCCCCAAAATAACCCTATTCTTGTTTTAAAAAAATACGGTAATATAACTAAATCATTTTAATTTAGAATTGAGCATGTCTCTCACCATATGTGGAAATTCACACAATAATTCTGAAACGGCATAATCTAGATTGCTGAAATTTGGATCTGTACCAAATTTTGAATAAAATCTGTCTAAGTAAAGTATATTCCCAGATCACACAATATATGTACATGAAAATACGATTATTTAAAACATAAGTAAGCTACTAGAAACTTTACATATGGTCATTTCACCAAAATCGAGTATATGCACTATATTTTGGAGGAAATCCTTTTGCGGGGAAAATTCTTTTTCAAAATTCGTACTACAGTTTTTTACCCTCTACTGTAAAACTTACCATGAAGCACGCCATATTATGGAATTATTCAAGAAAGTGGGAGAAGACATATGCTAACCATCAAATATTTTGCTCATTATCTCCCCTGTATTATTATTATAATTCTTTCCATATGTTATTGCTTATTGATATTCAGTCTCTGTTGTATCATTTGAATTCGTAATTTTTTTAAATGTATCTTTTGTGACTGACTTAGTAAATTTCAAACATGTTAATAGCTTTGTACATTATTCATAAAGAAAAGAATCAAATTCATGTTAACTTTTTAGTTAAATCAAATATGAATAACTGTTTATTAATTGCATATAGAATCGAAATTTCCTTCTATGAATATATCACTGTATTTCCACAGTTATGGAAAAATTATAAAACTTCTGATAACTTATTAATTCATACTTATCTTTCGAGATTTTATTTCATTAATAAGCATGATTTGTTATTTTTACTTTTGTTGCGATTATTTTGCTCTTAGGAAAAAATAAAATTAGCTGTATTATTAGTATATATTCTCTATAATCCATTTTATCACGTGTGTCCATGTTTTTGTTCACATAAATTCCTTCGATTTATAAATTGAAGTAAAAATCAAACTTAACCGAAATGACTGGGTTTTTTCTTTGCGCTTGACTTTTCGTATATGAATGATAGAAAACTAAAAGACTATAATCCTCTAAAATCTCAGATACGAAATTTGGTTAATCTCCCTGCTTTGTAGATTCGTAGATTCGTAGATTTCTATCACAATTGGGAGAAAAAGTTCAACTGGAAACATATATATCATTCTGCTAGTGTGCACAAGAACACGATATTTTTTTAAAAAACGCAAAAAGCTATATGGAAGGCATTTGACTCATGGTTTTTTTACCAGAATTTCAATAATGTAAATCAATGCTGCTTTCGGACCAAACACACCAGTGAATTGTATTCAGTGTGAAAAATGTGAAAGCAGTAGTTTAATGATATTTATGCCGCACTTCGAAGCAGTACAATGCTGTTTTGAGCTAGACTTCATAATTTTAAACCATGATCATATGAGGAAGTCAACGCCTAAGCTAGTAGCTTCCCCCTCTTCTCCAAGTTACTGTGGCCCACCAGCGGGAGGACATTTCGCTGGTTTCTCAATGAAATTGGCCTTTGAACCTAATTCTACTGATTTTTTTTTATCGCCAGCCCACCGTGAACCATTTAAACGATTATTAAAGCTCAAAAATTTCATAAATAAGATTTGGTATTTGATATAAGATATCAACTTTAGAAATCTGTAAAAAATATTGGACCCAATTCTCAATGAGAAGATGTTCAAAATGTGAACTCAGTTTAGTTAGTTATCACAACGTTCGGTTTTAAAGCAACACTAAGGACATTTCGGGACAAACTTTGAAATTTTGGACCATGATCAGGTGATAAGAACGACACCTAGGGTGGAATCCCCTCACCAAACTTCCACACCACACACCAGAGGAGAGACATGTGATCCTAAGGATGTGCGTCGGAACTGCCTACACAGCCTCGAATCTGAAAACTGCCAGGACTGTAGAGAGGCCCTACCACCTGTTTGGTTCTCATACTACAAAATAAAATTAGGTTTATTCGGTCTTGGTTGCAATCGGAGAATCAAAATAATAATAATAATAATTTACGATTGCTTTTTATTACAAATATATGATAATTATTTTAAAATCAAACCAAAGATCACTTTCGTGTGACAAATGCATCTCTACATACACATCTTATCATTTTGTTCAAAAAATGTTGTCTTTATAAAATCTTATAACACTGAAGTGACTGAAAAAAAGCATTCGCGACAGGAGACATTTTTCTTCAAAATATTAAAAAAGGAAAGAAAGAAAAAGAAAAATCTTCAATTCTTTATTCTCCGAACAGAAAGCTTTCATTTTTCTGATCTTTTAACAAACAAGCATTTGTGCCGCTTCAAAGCGTGACATTAGACTGCATAAATGAATACGTAAGTATGGATTACAGATGATCTTTAATCACATACCTGTCTTTAAAGCTGATTATTTTTCAGATAAGTCTTGTCTTAAGCGTAAAATGACGGTCATATTTCGTGTTCTTCTGATATTTTGGTAACTTAGAAATTAAATATATGCAAATGCATTCAGTTTATATTTTTGTCTCGTGACAAAACAACGCTTTGATTTCCACGGTTTTTGAAATAAATGGTATAGAAAATGCGGCGAGTTGCGTCGTTTTCGCAAAAATCACATTTTCACAGTTAGAAACATTGAAGTGGAAAGATGCTGGTATTCTTCAATTACGTAATTCGAATTCACAAAATATTTCAATGCTTTAATCAAATTGAATTTGTTGCATATACCGAATATTTTAAGCTTCCCAATGGACTACGAATGTTAGATTCCATTAATTTTATCTATGATCAAATAACACAGACAAATCTGAGTCGGTCTTTAGAAACACATCAAAATAATAAAAAGATTTCCTTGATTAGAGTTTGTTTGTTTTATCTACAAAAAATTTTAAGTGACTCATTGAATTACATTGGTTGTATTCATTAAATCCAACCTGTAATCTCTGATGACTAAAATAACATCTAAATCAATCTTCAGAGGCATATCAATGTAAGAAACCGTGATAATATATAATTTTTAATTACTGCTAAATAAAATCCTAAACTTTTTAAAACTAGGATTCTAGAAAAATGATGTGCTTTCCTTTTTTAGAAGAAACTTTGTGAGCAATTTAGACAGTACAAGAGTTACCTATTCTCATTATTTCCTCATTAGCAATAAGATTAGCAATCGCATATTGAACTATATAACCTACAAAGGCGTTGAAACCACCTGTCAAGGAAACACAGAAAAGGCAGATTAGATTCCACAGTAGAAGTAATGGCTTAGCGGTACAATTTCGTAAACAAATGGAAAATCCTGCTTGCTTGTACAATCTCGTAAACAAAGGAAATATTCTACTAGCTAAGCAAGTGTACCATTCCGTAAGCTAAGGAAAAATTCTAATTGCTCCAATGTATTCCATACGAAAAGGGAAAATTCTACTTGTTCAGCGAATATACCATCCTGTAAGCAAAAGTAAAATTTTACCAAGGCATCGTGTGCACTACAGATTCATGCAAATACAGAATATTTTAAGCAATAATGAATGCTCAAAATAACAATCCTTTCGTAAGGAAGCAGAAAATACCGCGGTTCTGAAAATACTGAAAAACGGTTGTAGAAAAAAGACTCAAAAATAAATCATGTTGAAGTTTTTGTTTAAAATGAAAATGAAATTTTGGTAAATTAGTAGAATATTTTTGTTTTCAAAAGAACAGAAACAAAAAGGATTTTATATGAAGTAAAGAAAGTAGACATTAATCAGATTTTTTGATATTTCAGTGCCTTATATCAAGTTAGGGCATTAAATTTAGAAAATTGTTTATTTAAATTTTTTTTCGTGTGATTTTGTCTTTAACCTATTTCGTAATTCGTTATTACGAATATGAAGGAATCTTGAAATCAGTAGATTGTCAAACCCCCCATCATGTGAAACAACACGTATAAATGCAATATTTCACTAAATTAACAAATGAACTGATAACTATATTTTGAAAATACTAAAATAGTGTATTTTCATCGAGAAAACACAAGTGTACAAAATTTTACAGCATCAGCTCAACAGAAACTGAGAGAAAAATCGATTTCAATACTTTATAAACATCAAACAAATAAAGTTAAATAAAAATTAACAATGAAAAAATGAAATTAATATTGATGAATATGAATTACCACTATAAATCGTATTCAGAATGCATATAATTTTATTTCCTTCTCATTAATATTACAAGGATTTTTATACGAAAAAATTGGTATACTTTAATGCTACGAATTTCCTTCCTAAATTTAATACAGAGTATCAGATAGATTTATTTCCTTCCATTAATATTGTAATGAGTTTGACACACATAAATTGGCGTTAATTAATACTATGCATAGTGTCACCTCGGAGGAAATGAAAAGGTTCTTTTCAAAATCTATTAAAAGAATATCGATTATGATTATTGAACTAGAGATAATGTGGGTAGGGGGATGTATTTAAATCCATGAAGTCTTTAAATTGTTCTGAAGTCTATCAAAGGAATTTGCATAAAGACTATCTGTACTCAAGTGATCTAAAGTAATCTAAACCATCTCTCATTTCAAAGTGCAGAAAAGTTTAAAAAATCTAAATGAAATTTTCAAATGCTAACCCTGATATGACACGGTGAGACAAATTTAAAAAAAAAAAAAGTTTATTAATGCTAATGTTTGACAAAAGTTCTCGGAATATATGAAGATAAATTGCATTTTTTTTCAATTTAAGTTTTTTTTGTCTATTTAATATATTGTAAATTTACTTTTTTTTTCGTTTAAAATAAAAAAAATGAAGCGAACGAATGATTAAAAATCTATCAATCTTTTAAAAAATGATGAAATAATATACATTATGGCTTGTTAAATTATCTTTCTATGCTTGCTAAATAACAGCAGGGAATACATAAGAGTCTATCTCATCAAAATATTGATTATGAAGGAGATTTGAAATAGCTTAATGGTAGTCTTGTTTCCGTGATCGGAATGATGAAGACTGGAATTTTCGCTACATCTGTTTTCGCCTTGTTCACAAAACTGTTCAGGTTTATCGATGTTCTGTTTGAAAACTGGATACCAGCTATGGAATCGCTTAGTTGCTTTACATTTATTTAAATTTTTAAGAATGTTTATCGTTAGATGGTCGAACACCATGTAATAATGTACGAATCTTATTTTTCAAATGAACAATATTTGTTGTTGATGACGGAGTTAATGGTAGAATCAATGAATTCATATCATCATGTCGGGCGAGTCTAAATGCGGTTTGCAAAATAATTTACTTCTGTGCTAATTTCCGATTACAAATAATTATTTCCTTTTTAAAGTTTCATCCTTTAACCAGAAAACCGAAATGTCCTTCGATCCAGAAAAATAATGAATTCCAGTTGTTTAGTATGTCTTTAAAAGCAGTAGGATTTGGATAAAGAACTGGAAAAGCAAGGACCATTAGCTATCCACTTAGATTTGACAATTTATAAGAATCATTTGTGATAGGCCTCTAGCTGCCTGAAATTCATTATTTCAGCACCTATTGGTCTGAAATTCAGTATTTTTATTGGTCAGTTAGGCCAACGATTATAGAGGAATCAATTCAGAGCCAAAATCAATGTCGGCATGGAGGCTTACAAATTCGAAAAATTAATAAATCCTCAATGTTAACATGAATTTCATCCAGAACCTTAAAGTGAACTCTTTCGGTTGTTTTTCGTTTGGTATTTCATCAGCTATAGTTAAATGGAAAAATCTTTATAAGCAGATTCTGTCCTAAGGTGCGATATCAGGCGGTGGTTTGATGACAATCTCCAAAGGGAGGAAACATATTTCCATAAATATGGTAGCTCATAAGAAGTTGAAGATTATATAAAAATGTCTCATAATATTTTTATGACGTTTGGCATATTTCATTAGAATAATGTTGGTCAATTTTATTAAACATGATTAAATAAAGCAGTTTCGAAGGCCGAAATTTCATACTTATTCATTCATTACATTGTATTTCGAAGCCTACAAATTTCTTTGAAGATAAATTATTGCTGCTAAAAAAATTTTAAAGTTAGTTTTAATGATGTAATAACTTCAAAATGAGTATATTTTCCTATATAATCATAATTTATTAAAATGTCGACTTGAACTTGATTAAAACTTCATCTTGATTAAAAAAAATATTCTTATATATTCTTTCTTATGCACTGTAATTTAATTTTATCCTCTATAATTTTCATATAAATTTGCAACATTTTAAAAATAAATAACATTAAAATAATTTTAAAGTATGTCTTAAAATAATTATTGCATTTATATTTAAAAGAATTTAACGATGAAAATAAATATATTAAAAAGACTCAAATACAAAACTTTGTCCCAAAAAATAGCCTACAGTCTCATAAATTGTAATTTTTTAGAAAATTCTATTTCATGTTAAAGCTTATCCTTTTTTCTGCTTTTCAGCTTAAAATCCTGAATGGCCACTTATAAGTAAATACTACACTATTTGACACGATAAGCATTTTCTGTACATATGTAGGCATTTTCATTCTCTGCTCCCTTTGGGATCGAACTAAAATAATGAATCATGTAGTTAATTCATGCTTAAAATATTAACAATACATACCATTTAACTATTCAGAATGTCAGTTCCGGCTGACATTATATGATTAACAGAAATGTAAGGCTTCTATCTTTAATGACTTTAAAATATGATAACAATATTCTATTCAAATCAGTTTCGATCATTTCAGTGGCTTTTACATCACACAAAACAATATTCTCTCAGCAGTTTCCAGCCGAGGTGTAAAGACGCGTTTTGTATCAATTTTTAAAACGGAACATAGGCTTAAAACTGATTTCAGACTTTATTACAGTACAAAATCTTTCTCTAAATTTGTGGTGGTATGATGCGTCTACATTTGGGTGACATCTGTCCCTTAAAATGATATGTTATGTAATTGAATATAATGTTATGCCTAGATTTATTAGATAAATGGTCCATTTTCCTATAATCGAGTTACTGATTTCATAACTTTCACAAAGGCAAGATAACTAGAACAGCATCTGTTTGTTTAATTTTCATCTCGTCAATGAGAGAAGGTTTTCATAATCGATAAGGAAAAATTTCTTGCTATAATTATTTAACTATATACTTTTCTATTTAACTTGTCTTGTTTCAAGATCGAATTTTATAATAGAATTTGCATTATTTTCCTGATGTGCTAGATTTCTCACATTTTGTGCTGGATGGAAACTCGTTATCTTTATATTTTCTAATGTTAATTATCAATTAATCGATTAAGTTAATCTCAATTTTGATTACTCAAACGTGATGCTCCGGTTGTGAATTTGACAAAAACTCATTTCGAGATACCATAGTATTTATATAATTAATTTGAAATTTAAAAAAATTAAAAAGTAAAAAAATGATTTAAATGAAAATAATTTCTGCGCTTTAGGAAAAAATTTAAAATTGCTTTTAATTAATTAAATTTTATACATCTATTTGGTCTTCGGTCTCCATATATTATTAAATATCACACTGCCAAAATTTAACCTCGCTTAAAATAAAAATATCTGCCTAAATTTCATTTAAAGTAAAATAAAATGATTTATAATTTATGAATTGAATTTGAATATTACATTGTGTATTTAATATTACAAAAACTATAAAAGCATCTTCAAGTCCAAAAATTAGAGTGAGGAAACAACCATTACATGTAGGGTATATGCTAATATGCTTATTAATAAGGTACAGAATGTTCAGATACCTCATTGGCTAATTCCAAATGCATACATCGGCACTGATAATAGCTAAAGCCGTAATGGAAGAGTGCATCATAAACGATGTTTAGTTGTATAAATCCCAAAAATATACTTCATAAAAAATGTTTCAGCTTCAATAGATATCCGCTGACAAATGAATGCTTTCGATCTTTGGGCGAAGAATGTCTGATGCTAGCAGCTGATACGTTAGACCTATTTCTTCGCTTCCCCATTCACCATATTCGTTCACCGAACTTCCAATCCCTGGATTTCTTCTTCTGAGTTTTCCCTAAATCGCTTGTTTCTACGTCGCCTAACACAAATAGAATCTCATCTAGTGACTGCCGATAAAAGTCAGCAGTGTATCCAATATAATCGAGTGCCTTGGACAATCATTTTATTTATTTGCATAATGACCAATGCTATCTACTGCCGCAACTTCAAATGGCATAAATAACAAATAAAATTTTAGACACTCAGAAATATAAAATGCTGGAAATAAAGCTGAGTTATTTTCAGTCAAAAGCAGCCAGTTTATTCTTTTGTTTCGACTTATTCCCAAATGATGACACCAGAAACTGTTCAAGTATTTTCACGATCTTCTCTGGTTGGACACCGTTTGTGACAGTTGATCTACTAATAGCAGTCTGAGTTTATTTCCAGAATATCCAAACTCCCTGTACGTCCAAAATAATTAAAGTTTCTGTGAAACAGTCATTTAATTTTGTAAACTCGATCCGACACCAGTAACAAAGACTTCTTTTTGGTTTCAAACACAACTTCAATTTGTTAGTAATTAAGTAGAAGGCAATTTAGCGCGTTCTTTTTACTTTTTTTCCCTTTTTGTTTAAAAAGATATCAAATTACAAATAAAAAGGACGCAGAAATAAATTTCGTCTTTAATTTAAACAAAAACAGTCCTTATTAAGAAATACAGTATAATGCGGATTTCAAAGCAGTTTAAAATCATTATATATAATTTAAAATAAACAAAGAGTATAATACTCATCCTACGTTATTAAAAGCAATTTGTCACGGGAACAATTATATTTGATATCAAAACCCAATCCTTTTAGGGGAAAAAAATAAAGCACTTTCATTAATGTAGATAATTGTATAAATTAAAGATGAATTCTCATTTAAAATTGATAAGGCACTTTTTAATATGAGTTGCTACTTTAATTTAACCAATAATGATTTCTGAAGAGCATACTTTCGTTAGCATACCAAATTTAAGTAATAATTCTCTATTGATATTTCCTAATTTTTACTCTTTAAAATGTAATTCAGGATTATAAATACTATAGATACTTGAAACCAGTTTGTCACAAAATCTCTAAAAGGTGATGCTGCGAGTAAGTCATATCACTGACTCTCCGACCCGCCGAAGGCACAAGGATAAAAATTATTGAATGACCGAACCGCCGCTACAGCAACACTAGTGGGGACTAAGGGCTATCACCGGCCACAGTACAACGCTTCCCTAAGGAAGTATGTCCCGTCATCGATGGGAGGAGCCAAACCTCCACCTTTTCGTGGTCCTCCAGGGTAGCGAGAACCAAACACCTTGCCAGAAGCTCCTTATCCTCATTTCGATGTGCCCCGGAGGGATGATCCTTGGGTATGAAATCTAAACCTAAGTCAATTAATAGACTAACTGATAGTTATTATCTGGAAATATAATAAGATATTGTCATCGAAAATGTACAATTGTGCACATTTTTAAAACAAATTAAAATATGAGGAAGTGAATCAAAAATCAAGTATAATATTTCATTTAATACAATTCCAAGGAAATCAAGCTTGTACAAAAATAAAAAAATGTACAATTTTTATTCAGAACTTATCAATTTTTTTATAAGAATAAAGGGGATCTGCACCATACATCTACTTTTGCTGTGTATACTTTTAAGATCATTATATTTTTAGATGATTAAAAATTTCTTTTCTGAGTCTATTTGCCAATGTATTTAAGAGAATTTTATTCTTTGCTGACTTTACATTGAAAATAGAATTTATATCACTAAATTACATCCATTTTTTCAAAAAATCACTCTAAATATTTTTTTATCAAAATAAATACTAAAAAATCAATTGGACATGCACCTTTATCCACATCAAAAATCATCCAGTTGTCCTAAATAAAAATAAAAAATGAAGTAAAAATTCCAATGCTTTTCTAAAATTTTCCTTTTTTGAGTAATAGTTACTCAAGAAACAATTGGGCATGTATTTTTCTTCACATAAAATATCATTTATTCGTCCTAAATAAAAATTTAAAAAATGAAGTAAAAATTCCATTTTCTAAAATGTTTCTTTCTTGGGTAATAGTTGGTCATTTAAGGTAGCAGGCAAATTGTCTAATAAGCAATAAATAAAATGAATAGTATTAAGTTATATTTTAAAAAATTATTACTACAAGAAATCAAAATAAATTTTCCTGTCATAAAAATGCATATTTTTTTTCATTTGGCATCAACCAGACTTTAATCATAGCATAATATAAATATTTAATGATTTCCCATCATAACAAGCGATGCTAATTTTCTAACACATACAATTATGTCATTATTTCTTTACAATCTATTCATTAAAAACTATTCACTTCTATTGTACTTTGCTTGGAAATGAAGGCCAAATGTCAGCAAGGCAGTGAAATTTTCGTAAGAAAAATCTGATATGTTTACAAAAAACATTTTGTGATTCATAATTATGTGACATTTTAATTAGAAAATTACTAAGTTTAATACGCTTATTTTTACATGTTTTTATTAGTTTACTAAAGAGTAATTTTTAATTCTTTTCTGCCGTTTGATCTTTAATTTATAATTAATTATAATAAATGTTATGGAATCCTATAATCTATTTTTTTTCTAAAATTTACAACCAAGTATCGCCACTGACATGAAATTAAAAATAATCAAATTACTTGATTAAGTGACACCTGATCTCTTAAAATATTAGCAGGAAGAGAAAGAAAAATTAATTACAAAATTTCATCACTACAGACGTAATACAAGTCGAATTAATTAAAACTTTACAGCAATCGAACAACATATTTCTGAAATTTGATATGTTTAATGTGATTAGTTAAAAGAAATCAAAATAACTCTTCGAAAATTTAAACCATGATGAGATGTTGAAGAAGAAATATGAGCCGTCCCCCAAATTTCCATTATTCATAAGTAATAGGAAGTAATTTAATTAGGAAATCATTTGATTAATTAATTAATTTCATCAATTAATTTGATTACTTTGTTTTATCATACTTTTTATTCATAGCATTACTTATTTTGCAAAAATTCTCATTTCCTTAACCATCAAAAGTTTTAATTTGGGAAGACAAAGAGTTATCTCATGACATTTTGATAATAGCATATAATCAAAATTATGGTGTTAAAATTGCAAATTTCATATCCAGTCAAAATACGTTATTTTCTGAAGTTAAATATCTATATTGTATCTACATAGTCTTAGATATTTTTCATGAATTTTCCTGAAAATACTTCATAATTTACTATCTCACCCAATGATATTAATGAAAATATGCTTAGTTGCGGTATCTCTCAAATCTTATTTGTCACAAACAAACCGCATTGAAGAAACTTCCTCGTTCCAAATTTAATTCAATAATGTCCCAAATTTTTCTACAAATATTTCATAATTTACTATCTCACCTAATGATATTAATGAAAATCTGCTTAGTTGTGGTATCTCTCAAATTTTATTTGTCGAAAACAAACCGCATGGAAGAAACCTCCTTGTTCCAAATTTAATTCAATAATGTTTCAAAAGATATCAACTACTTATGAACCTTTAATTGCATTACTTAAACACTTTCCATAACAAGCTTATTTTATGGGCGTAGCAAGAATAAAATTGAATGCATAATGCTGAGAGGGAGAAACTTAATAAAAATATTGTCTTCACCAAATTAAATAATAAATTTAATAGACATCATTTGGTGACTATATATTCGGAAGTAAAATTGTATATAATACAACAGGAAAATAAAATATAGTAAGGGTGCTATTTTATCATCCATTTTTATTTAGCCTTTCTTCTCTCAAGATTGCAAAGATTGCAAATTATATTGCAAAGGCCTCCTAACATCCAGTGATACCAAGAAATGTTAATTCCTGAGTATGAACAACTTTTTCATAGTGTATTTTTTGTCACAAATAAGCTATATCCAAAAAAAAATCTCATAATTCTAAATCCTTCATTTTTACTCCTTCTTCCGCAATTTTGCAAGCGTAATTTAATTTTAGGTCCATCCTTTAGAGCGTTGTATTATTCAAACATAGATACATTTTGGAAGCCAATTGATATGGTAACAATAAAATATATCTTGTCAAAATTACATTGAAAAATTTTTTTTCGTCAAAAAAAAAATCTGCTTCAAAGCTTTAGCAACATCGCAATATCTTGTTTACATTTCTTAATTTTTTTAAAACGATATTTGCATCTGACTCTTCGGCATTCAATATCTCTTGGATGCCTTAGCCATTTTGTAAAGAGGGAAACCGTATTACGACTCATAATAATAATAATAATAAAAAAAACTGTATGTTCATTTTTTTTATATTTTGAAGATCAATAATTTTCTCAAGATATATCGACGAATCTTTTTATCACAAATAATCCGCTTCAACACATCAGTGGCAACCTCACAATTCCATATTCATCTTCAACCACAATTTTTCAAAACGATATCAGTATCTAACCATTCGGTATTCAATATATCTTGAACGCCTTTGCCATTTTGCAAAGCGGGAAAAGGTATTACGACTGATAATAATAATTTTTAAAAAATCATATGTGCATTTTTTTATATTTTGGAGATCAATAATTTTCTCAAGATATATCGACAAATCTTTTTTATCTCAAATAACCCGCTTCAACATTTCAGTGGCAACCTCACAATTCCTCATTCATCGTCCACCGTAATTTTTCAAAACGATATCTGCGTCTAACCCTTTGGTGGCTAGTATAGCTTGAACCTCTCTTATAATGATCCTATCCTTTGGGGCCGAACAGGAACGAAAGTGACACTGGAATGTTGGGAGAGAGAAACCGGAAGTGGAAGGCCCGTTAAAGGTAAGTTTTCTCCCTAACCGCTCGATCGATATGGCCATTGGAGGAGTCAACTGGGCGTCTCTACCCCGAAATCGTCTCCGCATTTCAATCACTTCGTAAACTTGCTAACAGGGAGGAGTTAGATCGGTATCGAGGATTAATCGGAAATAAGGGGAGAATTTTTTTTTCTCTCGACTCCCCGAAATGAATTTCATTGCCACCAACTTGTTTTCATTTTGCTGCCAGAACAATAGGAGGAGGTGCGTATATGGACCCAGAGGAGATTAGTTACTTTTTCCTGGAAAAGGAAGCATTTTGACCTCGGCTCGTTTTTCTTATCGCTAAATAACGTGCAATGGGGAAGCGTAATATCCTGGGAATATGAATTTCCTGCTCTTTTTAAGGAAAACATCTGACACCATTTTCTTTTAGATGTAGTCAGTAAATGCTTTGTTCGAATCTAAAAGTGGTAAAGTAGTGAGGCGTCAACGTTTTCGAGAGATAACAAAATAAAAATGCAAACATACTCACAATAATATAGCTCGCGAAAAATAAAGAGATAACGAAATTGAATTTCGTTTAATTTATAAAATTAGAAAATTTTTTATCTTGATTATTAAAAAAGGGATTAATTTTTGTCTCATTTGCATGAAAGATGAATTGTATTTAAAATAAAATGCTATTTCCTTTAAATTATTATTATTAAAAAATTAATGAGATATTGAATATACTGCCACTCTTATTAAATGACGCATTCTATAAATATTAACGTAATTTGAATTTTACGTAAAACGAATTTGTGTCTGTAAACCATGAATGTGTAAATACTTAAGAAATATGGAATAAAGTGCATAAAATACTTCAAATAATGTGGGAGAATTCTGTTGCCTGTTGAAAGAAATAAACTTTAAAATGTCACTCGTTTCCTTGTTAATCTCTTAACGTATTTCATGTTTAGATTATTTATTTTCAAAGCATATTAATATAACGATCTCTTAATTTACAAATTCTATTTATTTCTTATTCAAAATTATTCTGGAATTTAGAACATGATTTAAGATCTACGGAACTGTATATTCTTCTAATGTCTCCAAAACTAAAATAAAATATGCTCACTTTGTTCTATCAATACTGAAATGCACGAAACGCCCATTCAATGAATCTACGGCAGACGTCCGAGACGCCTGGACATCTCTGCGAAATTTCATCCCCCTTTCGCCAAGTGTAGTTGACTAAAAATACGCGGTTCATTAGAGTCACTCGTCCATATGGGTTTAGGTGACAGTGGAAGTTTTCTGATAACTATCAAAAGATGCTCGGGTGTACATTTTCTTAATAGTTAAGGGGATTCACTTTTTTATATGAGCCACTTAAGGACACTAGCTGATATTGCGAGTTTTGAGACGGTAGAAAAAACATTATTTACTTTAAAAGAGAAATTCGAGCGTTCCAGTGTTCTGAGATACCTAAATCCGAATGATCGAAGAAATGAGAGGGTTAAAACAAAATTTATTGCACGAGAATGATCAGAATACTTCAATTCATTTTAAATTTTAAATCAACTTTTAAAAACTTAAAATGCTCATAAACACATAAAAACAAACTGTATCAACATGCAAATAAAACAAAGCTATTTATTAAGATAATTTAATTCATTAGAGGTAGAGCTGCTCGAGAAGGTGAATGAATCTTTTTTGGAAGGTTATAATATATATAAAATATCTGTGGATTTATGCGAGTCGTTTATTTTAAATGTTTAAATTGACTTTAAAAACTTATAAAAAGTCATATAAACACATAAAAATAAACTGCAACAACACGCAAGTAAATACATATTTCTTAGGATAGTTTGCTTCAGTAGAAGTAGAGTTGACACAGACTTGAATAATTAAGAAGATATATGCTTCTTTCGATTTTATAAGATTTATAACATACCTACGGATTTATATGAGTTATGTTACTTGGAAGATAACTGCATTTGTTTGACTAAATATTAACCGTTATGACTCGAGTTTACAAGCAGAAAGGAAAGTTTCTACACTCAAGGAAAGGGAAAGTTTATTGAATTAAAATAATTCCTCTTCTTCAAAAGCGTAAAATAACACAATATATAGAAAGTGTAATGAATATAAGAAAAAAGAGATTAATAAAACTCGGCAAAGGCAGATGGAAAAGACAAAAAATTAAACAAGGAAAATGTTTCAATTCTTGCGCAGAAAATAAGCCATCTAAGTATTATGCAAACATAACTTAGGATTGTAAATCCGGGATGAAATCCCTAGCATTTTCAAACCAAATATTGGATAACCCAATACCCATGCATTTGATCTGCAGTCAATTAGTTTAATACCATTGTTTAAACAAAGTTAAAAATTGGACGAGGAATTCTGTCTTAATTCTTCACCATTATTGATTTAAACTCGCAGTAAATCTTTCATTACTGCAATATTTTCTGTAACTATTGAAAAAAACTAGTAATCTTTTCATATTTAGTTTTCAGGGAGGAAATTCTACAGGTTAAACGTATATAAAAAATGATAGACATTTGTAGATTTGATGGACAAAAAAGAGAATAGTTGTGTAACATATATTACTTCCTTTACTGAAAGTAAATATGGGAACAAAATGTTTTCATATCTATAATTCTTGCAAATTTCAAACGTTTTCCTTTAAAGTAGGAAACAGAAAAGAATAAACATGTAGGTCTAAAATAAACAGATATTTTTTAAACATATAACGAAAGCTTTTTGCGATTAAATAAAATTTGCAAATAGTTTATTATAATTATATTAATCTCCTGTTTTAAAGCAATTTGGGGAATATTTTGGGACGGGTCTTATCATTTTAAATAGCGATCAGAGAAAGAGGACAGGTTCTGGGATGCGACATTTTCCATATCCCGGCATTGAGAATGCTTTTGAGTCTCGGCCTCATATTTAGAGTGCTTTAGGTCAGCATACACGGCATTTATTTTGTGAAAGAGGTCTTCGAACTTAGAACCCTTCTAACCTAATCACCGAGGCCCAAATATTATATTGTTTCTTAATACCCTTTTTAAAAATTACTATTATCTAAGAGACAGAAAATTTTATTAACTAACATTTCTTTTCCTTTGTATAAGGTTGATGCAAGCTGGAATGTTCTCTTCCAACTTCCCGCATTATCATACACTGTGGCCAGGTGATAGGGTTTCGCCTTCTAGTTAGGAGGTTTGAAGCTCGATTTCACAGAATAGCAGCCGTGGAAGCGAGCCTAGAGCACCTGCTAGAAGAGGGTTGAAACTAAATATTTTTTTTCTGTTGATGTGGTGAGATGAATAGGTGCCAGCTTAGACCTCGTTCTCGTCTTTTGATCGCGGTTAAAAAATTACGAGATCATTCGCAAAATGGTATTAATATTGCTTTTAAACGGTACGTTTACAAAGCTAAATTGAATACGTAAAATATAGAAGCGCGCTCTCGATTATTATGAAAACGCATTAGTGAAAATAATCGGATAAATTTTGGATCTTTAGAGCAATTTGTCCCAAAATTTGCAACTCATTTTCACTTTTAGTGCTAAGACCACATACCACACTTTAGTTATCTATCTAGGTACGTTTTTAGGTAATGGCTATTGTTTAGCTTAGTTACAAATTTGAAACTCACTTTCAGTTTTAGTGCTAATACCACATACCGCACTTCAGGTATCTATCTAGTTACGTTTTTAGATAACGGCTATAGTTTACCTTAGTTACAAATTTGAAACTCATTTTCAGTTTTAGTGCTAAGACCGCATACCGCACTTTAGTTATCTATCTAGTTACGTTTTTTGATAATGGCTATAATTTAGCTTAGTTACAGATTCACGTCCCGCTTGGAAACAACCAATGGGCTGTTGTAGAACAGTCCTCGTTATTTTAAATCGCCCTCTGAAAAATTCTGCATTACATTAGCTGGAAAATGTATTACATTTGCTCAAAGTCACTATTAACCAGACCCACAAGCACGATGAAATTTAGAGAAAACGGGGATCTATCCTTGACCTCCCGACTTCCAAGCCGAGATTTCATCACGAGGCCGCCCATTCCCTTATAAATTCAGTATTCTCACATACTCGAATGGGCATATAAATAGGCAGTCAACTCCTTTAAGAATGTGCCCAAAATATTTGAGAGAAATGTAATTTCAATGAAAAAATCATACACTAAATGCCATCTATATAGCTTGCTGTAGTTGTCAGGTTCATTAAGACACGGAAAGAATTTACATTAATGATTTTTTTCAAACATTTGAAAAATATCTGTAACAGAGAGGTACAAATCTTTTACTAAATTTCATTCGTCTAGCTTTTTGAATTATTGAGTAATCGTAAAAAGACAACATGCATATTTCCATGGTCGGATTCAGGAACGTCTAAACTGTAGAGATTCATCAAAATCATGAGATCTCATATTTTGGCAACTACAATACTTTTTGTTTGAATACGTTACATTCAAGAAGTAAAAACCGAAGATACCTTCTGTCAATAATAAATATTTTACTATTAAACTAATATGAGTCCTCTTATTTCCCAGAATTCATGTTAATATACTTACCTCTCGTAGCATTTTGCAATTTTAATAACAAAATTTTTATACATTTATTAAAGGTCATAAAAAATTCAGTATACGCTGAGAACATCCTTTAAAACTTAATCTCTAAACATAAAGATAATGAGATATCTATTCTATAAAAATATATAAAATATTTCTTGAAATTTAATCTAAACTTCAATATTTGATATATTAAAGACGAAGCCACTGTTTACCGTCTGTACCTACTCTCTCACTGAAGCAAATCCCCTTCCTATCTTCTCCAAATGGATTATAGAACCGTATTCCACAAAAATTGCAATTTTCAAACTCCTTTTGAGCGCCGATCACGCTTTCAAATCCTTCATGTGTGTTCAAAAAACGCTTTCTTTTCTTAAGATAAACCTTTTCCAACTTTTATTGGAATTCATATGGTTTTCCTGTCGTATTCTATAGGATGGCAACGACTCGTTTTAATATCAAATAATCAATAAATTTCTTTTTAGACAGACGCCGTATTTTGTCAGCGGTGAAAGTGACATTTAGCATTTTGGTCGTTTGCAGTGGCTTATGCTTAGTTATATATATATCCATGTCCCGAATAAGGTTTTTAAAGGCATTTTTTATGGAAATTCTATTTTATGCTGCTTGTAGAATTGTTCTTTTTTTTCTAACTAGTTGATTTTAACGACCAGCTGGTTAGCTAGAATTAATTGTTGCTAAAATTTTCAAATAAATATTTTATGTACCTTGATTTTAATGGCTTCCTCAACAGCATTTTACTAAAATGCCATTTTGATAGACATATCACACGCACTATTTAATTCCTTATATCACCCATTATTGTGTCTTATCGTTCCATTCATTGTGCAAAGCATCTTCCCAGTTTTCTATCATTTCACTTAAAATATGAAATTTAATTTGTAAAAGAGAAGTTTTTAAACTGCAACTAATACAAAAACTATCTCGGCGAAATCAAACATTTTAATTTAAAATGTAAGAATGGAAAGTAGTGTCGTTAATGTGTATTATAGAATATTTTTCGTAATTTATATAACTTAAAAGATTATCAAATAAAAAACATCCTCTGATTCAACTACAAATCCACTGCTCTAAAATAAGAAAACTACTTTGGGGAGACAAAAAGTTTGATATATTTTCCTACATGCATTGTTAAAAAAAATGTGACGTTTAAAATCACTCACTTTAAAAATCGTTGCTTATTTCTGAAATTAAACTTTAATTGTAAACTTAACAAATTTCAAAGGAAATTAATTAAAAGTATATTTATAATAGACACCTACTCATGATGAAAAATAGGCAGTGATTTCATACTTTCCTCATTAACTATAGGAAAAGGTCAGAGTGCAATGCTAATAGCAACAATGACACCTTTGGAGTTTCACTTCAGTAATACAATATATTGTTGTAAAACTGACTTTGAATATTTTTATTTTTAAAAAAATAGAAATATACATATATATATACCGACCCACCGAAAGGCACTCGGAAAAACTTGAATGACCGGACCGCCGCAACAGCAACACTGGCGGGAAGGGTGTTTGAGCTCTAAAGAGCCTTCACCGACCGCGGTTTTGTGCACCCACAAGAGTGGCGAGAACCAACCACCATACCGGAAGCTTCTTATCCTCACTTACGAGATGCCCCCTATGGGGAAAGATATACAATAAGAAATTGGTATCATTGAAAAGATATTTTTCAAATATTTAAATGATGTAAATATCATTTTTAAGTTGCACTATGCACAGAAAGATGGCACAATTTCACTTGTTTTTTAATAAATTAAAACTTTAATTCAAATTTCAGAAAGGTCGATCCGAGGTACGTATTTTTTATTCCAAAGTATATATGTGGCAAGTTTAAAAATTATAGGTCAAACGGTCTGGTCTACATAGCGACAAAACGCACACATGCATCTTTATTATCAGTAGAGATTTTTAAACATATTTATTTCATTTAGCTTGTTTTTTGTTGGTAAGCAGGAATTGTGTGATCTATTAATCGATTACTTCTCTATGCGCTTAGTAAATTATCAGATTTTTCGAATATGTGCGTTTTCGATGACAATACATTATTTGAATATTTTCACAGATTAATTGTCAATCAATCGATAAACGTTTCCTTCCACCGTATCACCTGAAATTAAGAAAAAATTATCCCAAGACTCATTTAAGAAAAATTTAAAGAATGAATAATATTTATAATAACATATTTTAAATTATACACTAAAAAGTAGAAAATCAATTAATATTGCAAAAATATTAGCCACTTTAAGAAATAATTTGAAAATTTATTCACTTGATGAAATTTAATGACTTAATTAACTTAATGAACTTAAAAATATTCCATCCTTTGAAACATTAATAAAAATATGTTTCAAAGGATAAAAACATTTATATTTAAAAAAATTAATGTTGTTTTTAATAAATTGAGTCATTATTTCTTTACATTTTTAAATTCACTTTTTTATTTTTATTTTAATTACGCAAATACTTTCATTCTTTTAAAAGAATTATCATAAATATTATCTTCCTTTTTTGATGCAACAGCAGTAGAAAACAACACACAGAAAGAAAAAAAAAAAGATTTTTTTTTTCGTCTACTCTTTTTTCGCTTTATTGTTTCTCTATTTTATTTGTTTCAATTTGCTATGACTTTTTAGAAAGAAACTCTGAATTTTTAAAAATATTAATATTGGAAAAATAAAAGGCATGGTTCGAAGGTTTTAGAAATAACTTTTTAAAAAATTTCCAAATTCCTTCTTCCTATCTGATTAACTTTAGATTTACTTCTGCATCACTTACATTTCTGGCTTTTTATTTCTTGTAAATTAAGTGCATACATAGAAATTATTGTAATCATCAAAAAACTCGAACTCGAGATTTCGGCGAATCTCCAAGCTCCAGACCGTCCTATGTCAAGAAAAAAGAAAAAAAAAAACTTTTTTTTAAAAATTATGTTTGTCTGTGAATGCTATAACTCAAAAATGTTTTGTGCTATTCAAATGAAATTTAGTACCTGAACTTTAGGAAAAAGTTTTCTATTGTTATCAAATTTTGAACGAAATCCATTCATCAGAAAGTCTGTCTGTTTGGCTGTCTGACTACAAGTCGACAAAGTAACTGCAAAAGATATAAAGCTAGATATATAAAATTTGGTACACAGGTTTCATAAATAAAATAGAAAGCCATATCAAATTTGAAAACAAATTAGTCAAAGGAGGTGAATGTTTGTCGGTCTTTACTTTCTCGTGCACGTAAACGAAATAGTTCAAAATCGCAACGTTTTAAATAAATAAGATTTTATATATGCCGTTATGTTTGTAGAAATGTGTGCGGAGAAATTCTTGCAGAAATTGCAGTTGCAATTTCATATCAAATTCTGATCTCAATTTATAAGAAAATAGGCATCCAAAATACGCCTCCTATTTTCTTGTGCTTGTGTATTAACCTCTTGCCATTGATTAATTTACCTAAAAATATATCGCCAAAGAGCGATATTTCATTGCTATTGTTCGTCAGTGTCATACAATTAATACACAAGTATCGTTTTTCTTTAATGTACTATGAAGCACACAACTCTCATATGAATTCTGAAAATAAAAATCAGTACACTCGTGGTATTCACGGCTTTGCCCAAGACTGACAGTTTATGCGGAAGAGGGGGGTAAAATCTTTATTAGAGGTTATATGAGAAGGTTTTGGGAAGAATACTTCCACTGGATAAAATTTATGTAAGCTAATTAAATGATTTGCTGATGAAATAAGTTATTTATTATTTTCGGCTTAAAGTAATGAAGATAAACATTATCTTTTTTGTTTCTTTTTTTTTCTTTTTTTTTATAATTATTTTAGTTATACATATCCAGTGAAATTACAGATTTTAAAAAGTGAGAAATTTATTGTCTAGTTTTAAGAAAGTAGTCTAATCCATTGATGACTAGTATAATTTCATGCTTGATCAAATCTTACAAAATTCACAAGATTACATTTTCAAATGAATTTCTTGATGATGTTCTTATACCATTTGATCTATCATATCTAGCCTTTGAACATCAAGCAGTTACTTGAAGGAGAAGTCAGACGTAGCGAATCTGAAGATTTCCTTTGCTGGAAGACTTTCAAAGGAAACTGGTCCTCATTTATGAAATCTACAGAGCCTGTCTAGTTGCAGAGAGCAATTCTTTGATAAAGTGAACATCTATATGCCACTATTTGAATAAAATTAGTTAAGAGCATAGCTTGAGTATAGGACGTGCAGCTGTAAAATTAGCAATCCTCGGCCATGTGACTCTAACCAACTAAAGCATTGTCTTCCATGTATCTTTTAGAACCAAATAAATGAAAATCTATTATTTTTATAGCGAAATAAAAGTATTAAAAATGCAAAATCTCTCTTTTAGTAACTAAAAATAAGTTTTAATGTGCCTTGCATACTGTATACCATTTCGATTCTTATTTTCATCACTGGAAAAAAAATATTAAAATACATTTTTAATCTTTATACAGCTTTCTCTTATTTGTAGAACTGGAAAACAGCAAAACAAAACGTACATTCTTTAATTAAAAGAAACTGAATAAGTTAGATATAATATATTGATTATATATTACATGTAGTACCATTTCAGCAGAATTGCTTTGCAAATAAGCCATACACTTTTAAGATCTGATTTTAATTTATGCATTAAACTTCTTGACTCAATGAATTGAATTATATTTTTTGAATCTGAAATATGTATGCACTGAAGTAGACTGACAAAGAATTATACGTACAAATAAAATTAGGACTTCAAAGATTAAAGAAACAATACATTTTTATTTTAGACAATTCTACTATTATAACAAAATATCATATGTCAAGTTGATCAGAGCATTTCTTTGAAACAAAGCAGATGTATAGGTTAGCTACATCTGCTCTCAGATCGATGTATATGATATATAATAATTGTATGCTGTGTGCTAGTGGTTCCAGATGTTATATAAAGATTTTGTATGTTTTGCTGTGTGGGCTCTCTAACATACGATATTTTGATATAAGACCGACGATATGCCTGTAAATAATCGCCTATCTGGATTTATATTAACGAAAGGCCGTTTTCTTGATATTTAATGTATTGATCTTTTTTCTATGCCATTTAATGTATTGATTTATATATGTGTAAGATCTAGAACATAAACATCACTTCAAATGGAAAATATATCTGTTGGTTTCATGCCAATACGTAACCAACAGGGAATGTGACATATAACCATACACCCAAGCAAAAAAATTTATGATAATTAAATGGCAAAGAATACGTTTTAAGTTTAGGTACATATAACTGATATAACTCTCTAAATGATTACTTATACATTTTTTTTAATGAAAGACAGTTTTTTGTCAGATTTTTTCCATACCTTTTAAGGCATTAAAACATGTATATATAAGAGCGGCACCACTTAAAATGAAAGATATCTTTATCGCCATCATGCTAAGTCATAAACAACATCGGTTGCGGAATGTGAGCAATTTTGCTATGACTCAGATGAAATGGGAAGGGACACTAAGCAATTACCAAAGAATGTTAGAGACGCAGGATATGGTGAGGGTTATTGCCAACGTCCTTCAGCATTTGCAACAAATTGATCCGAATTCTCCATGGTAGGGATGGTTTCCAAAATTGCCTATCTGTAGACCCAGATCAAGAAAAAAATACAGTAAAGAATAAAGGACATGATAATAATAATTTTCTGTATTTATTGTTATTCAAGTAAAACCCTCATAAAAATGTGTGAATTTGTGAATTGTATTTATTTAGAAGTTTCAAAATTTAAATTGAATTTAATTTGTTGGTCTTAATCTTTCATTCCATGCCTCGGTGGTCTATATAAATAAATATTATTTTTTAAATAGAATAAAATTCCAATTCGATTTTTCAGAATACACAGAATTTAAGTAAAACGCAAAAAGAAAATACATTAGAATATATAAAACTCAACAACACATTTTACGTTAACGAACAAGACTCTAATTATCATACAATATTTTAAAATATTGTATAATATCCAATACTATTGAACGATATTATGCATCATGCTTTGGTCACTTGATCAGAAAATAGTCACATCAGAATAAAATACATCTTTGTTAGAGTAACGTCTTCATATTTTCTTTATTATCATCTAAAACTTGGAGTTTTGAAGATTGATTCCATTTATGCAAGTTTTGCAGAAATGGAAAGCTAATTTATTAGTACTGCTGTTAGAAGTTCTTCCTCACTTTCATGTCTTTGGATCCTGTACAATAAAAAAAAAAACATAATAATTTACTAAATCATAAATGAATTCTGATTGGTCGAAGTAATACTGGATGTGAAACGCAACAGAAAATGAAAAAATAAAACCATGTCGGAATTTGAAAGGGCAAAAAAAAATAAATTTGTTCAATTTGAGCATATAAAAAATTTCAAGGGAACCTTTAAGCATGCATATAAATTCATACAGTATGTTATTGATGTTTCAGAGGATACAGCTTGACAGTAAAAAAATATTTTATATTTATTTTTAACTTCAAAATTATTATTGAATTGAAATATGCTTCAAATAGGACAAAATATGGGACTCATTTTTTTTAAATTTGACCATTATGGAATAAATGTACTTTGACAACGATTACATCTGGATTTTTTAGTAGAATTCAAATAATAAATTTAATTAAAATGATAATCTCCAACTGTTGATATTTTGAACATGGGAGAATCTTCTATTCTGAATGCATAATATTCAACATGAATGCCTAAAGTAGATAGAGTGCATTTATTTTCCACATTTGTATCAAAATGTCTTCAAATTTTCGATGAGAAATGCTAATCAAATAAAGTCAATCTCCAGTTTCGGAGATTTGAAGCTGAAGTATTTCATTCTCCTTTAGTTCACAAATATCCTTTATTTCAGAATCTTGTTCACTGGTGTCAAAACTAGACAGATGCAATTATTTACCATATCTGCATCAGAATAACTTCTAAATATTGATAAAATAATTCAAATCAAGTAGAATCAAAATCCCACTTCGGAAATTTTGAAAGTTGAAGCATTTTGTTTTCCTCTAGTTCATAATGGATAATCTTATAAGATGATATCAAATCAGATAGAGGGCCTTCATTTTCCAAAATTAGTATCAGGATGGTCTCTATATTCATGAGACATTTATTTCAATGATCTACAAATCTCCAGCATTCAACTGATATAAAATTTTCAAATTAGAATCTTTTCCAGGTTTACAGTGCATAATCTCTTTTCTTGTAGTCAAAAGTGAACTCTGTGCCTTTATTTCCTACATCAGTATCAGGATAACTTCTAAATTCATGAGCCATTCATTTCAGTGCACTTTAAAACCGCAGTGTTCTAACAAGAGGTAAATAACATGCCAAGTAAAATAATTGAAATTCAGAATACATTTCTGGCCAGAAAAGTTTTATCGCTTTATAAATAAATGATTTCTTTCCATTGAAAGTTTGCAATTCGGAAAACTCTTTCCGTTGCAAATTTTCCTTCCGTTTAAATGACAGGCCCCATTATTTTCGGGCCCCAATAAAAGAGACTGTCGAAAACTCTCCAACTATAATCAAAACTCTTTTCGCCCTTCTCTAAGTGTTTCAGCCCAGGAAAGAGGGGAACGATAGTGACATAAAAGAAGCCTGCTATTAAACAAAAATCCGGCATAGAGAAAGGGAAAAAATGGGGCATGCGTCTTTCAACTAATTCATTCAACAGGAGTCTTTGTTTTCAAGATGAAGTTGGGGTGCTTTATCGAATAAATTAATTGCCGGGACTCTCTTATTCCAATTTAGCTCTGGATTCATTTATTTCTCAAAATTTCTATCTCTTCAGGCAGATAGAAAATGAACCTTTCTTGTCAAGAAGCTTTCAATTTCTTTTATTCTTGGAAATTCTATTCATGAACCTCATATTGGAACCAAAGCACCCGTGGGAATTCACGTACGAAATAGATTACAATTTTAAACGAACTTTGGAAATGCCGACGCTTAAATGAAAAATGGGATGTGTCAGACACTAGAAGGAATTTTAAAATGACCAATCATTTTTCAGTTATGTGTTGGAGTTGAAAGTGTATTTCCATAGCAATAGCAATCATGAAATGGAATGGCTGTGATATAAAACGTAAATTTTTTTTAATGATACGCATTTTTATAATAGTCAAACTGGATATACCCAGTCCAATCGGATTTTTGAAGGGGTTTTTTCCCCCAGATTTTTGCTCGGTTCATTGTATAAGACCAAGAATATGCAATCAATCGTACGTTCAATTGATTTGAGATTACCTTGCATGATCTCAATGGATCATACGAGATAATCACAGAGCTTTTTCCTGATTTTATAAGAATATATTGTAAAAAATATTATAATTTTGCATATGGATGTTTGAATATATTTATGTTAGATGTTTTAAAAGTTATTAGATATTTATAAAGTTTATAATAACCACTATTTTCGTCAGTAAATATCAATATGAGCACCATTGACATCTCGAAGAATGTCAATGGGGGGGGGGGGGGGGTATT
The DNA here is from genome assembly GCA_026543865.1 of Argiope aurantia. Taxonomy (NCBI): domain Eukaryota; kingdom Metazoa; phylum Arthropoda; class Arachnida; order Araneae; family Araneidae; genus Argiope; species Argiope aurantia. Next base: position 1,176,402 of record JAPMOR010090133.1, read on the forward strand.
CCAGTTCTCGCTAGGTATTGTCCCGCTATTTCATCTGTCACACTAGAAGCAATATCCCTGGTTCAAAGTTTAAATGTAACAGTATCTTCAACTGGCGTTGCAAACGCGTTGTCCTTTATGCCACCTTAAAGTTGACATTTTGCAATAATGGTCGATTTGGATTAATAGAACAACATAATATATTACACCTTTTATTTCATTGTTATAATTATAATAGTAATCGAATATAAAATTACTATTTCTGCATTAGTTTCGCTATCTTTCGTACTAAAAAATGGAAGACATGACAATATAGTATTATTTTAAATTACTTTTGTGCAATAATTTTTCGATATCAGCGGGAGACTTTATGATCACCCTGTACACAGATTTAATTTCTCCAACACATATAGCGATTATGCGTGAGATTTTTGTTCATTTTTCTTTAGTTTGAATGAATGAAATATGCATTTAATATCTTAAATAGCACCGAGTATTCGCCTTTCGACTTTCTCATATACGTCAATAATATTGTCTTAGCTTCGTCGTGAAAGAGTCGAATATTTATATTAAAACGGTACCTCTTCCCTTTGGCCGGTTTGGTCCAAATTCGGGTTGATCTTCAGCTTTGAGATAAAGCATTTAACGTGTCTCATTTCTGAGTGATAGAATTTAAACATGCATGAATAAAGACAAAAAAAACAATTAGATGGTTGATTGTCTATAATTTGATATAAAATACATAAAACATAACAGAATTTTTTTCTCTAGCAGGTTGATTTTTTTTTAATTATAATTATCATATCCGTATGAACGAACGGATTGACATCCTTTCAGCTAACAGAATTAATCCAAACTTTGATTGAAATCTATATTCTGGTTATAAAAAGCACGATCAAATTTAGTCTAATTTTATTATTTTATGGATTTTAAGCATTATAGTTTTTTGAATTATTATGTTGGCAAACAGACATAAATACAAAAATGGGTTTTGTGGATTCAGTGAGTTGTATTTATTTATTAAAATCAGGGAGATTTTTTTTAAATATTGAATAGAGATTTCGGCAATTATATTCTGTTTTTTTATACTTTATGTACACGACAGCCGCAAATAACACGTAATTTTGTTAAAAGTCAGAAATTATCATAGCATAAAAATTGACTTCATTTAGATGATAGAGAATATTTAAAAGCAATACTGTAGGAATGCTTACAAAAATATTATACTTTGATAAAAGATATGGATAAAAATTAAAATTTGAATCAATGATTATAATAATTCCTCAAGTATTTTCAATCCTGTGTCTAACTTTAAATAAAGGCGTGTTTTATTTTTAAAAAAAACATTTATTTTCTAACGTATTGAAATTCTGGGAAAAATTTTATAAAAACGAATTTTCTGTTTTACGAGCTTTTGCGCTGGCAAATACCATGGCAACACAAAGTTATCCTTAATTCACTTTGATTCTCTTCAATGGAATTAAATTTTTCATTCTTGTTCTTTCATTTTCAAAAAAAAAAAATAATGCATTTGATTGCTGGGAGCATCAGTGTTACGACTGAAGAGAAAATAATTAATTATTAAAGCATGAAATGACTTTGTTTCTCTCCAGAGCAATTAAATTAAAATACAATTAAGTGAAGGCTAGTAATTAATTAATTTTAAGCCACATTTCTCCTAAGAAATTTCTTCTTCTCTCTTTCTGTTTTTAAAATTCGTCAATTCAATTTTAGAAATCATGTTTAATAATTTCAGTTGCACATATAATATGATAAATATAAGCAAAGAGAGAAAGAAAGCGTTATTTGCAAATAAATTTAATACAAATAATTTTTTAAAGCACACTTTGATTAGTATTGCTAAAAATCAGAATTATTTTTATTTTCGTCATTCCTTACTTTTTAGTTTTTAATTAATATTTTAATCCTGTAAATATCAAGGAATCTTCTTGTTATTATATATATTCTCTCAAATTTTCTACCGAGTAGTGAATCAAAAAAATCAATTTACCGATCATTAATATTTGATAATTGATTTTCTAGTAATGCATTGTTATGAAAACACATAAACCTGCGAAATTTCAAGACTGTATCGCCTCAAGGAATGAGTGAAAATCAGCTACAGAATATAAAACAAGTTAAGTTAAATAAATATGTTACAAAAAAAATTTACAATTTAACTCATGCAACTTTAAACTTTAAAACTGGCTGTCTTTGGTCAGGTAGATTCATATGAATATTGGCATTTCCGAATCTCACTCGAACTAGAATATTGTTCCTTTGAAAGATGCTCTAGTATGTGTCGCTTTTATATCATAATATCGTGTGTTAAAAATCCATGCATAGCAAAATGTATGAAATTTTGATGCAATGGCTGAAATCACATGCAACAAATGGCATTTTGTGACGAAGTATAACATTCAGATATCACATACAACAATATGAGAGCAGATACACTAATTTGAGAATAAGTGTTTTGCACCAATATTTTGACAGATTCAACATACAGCATTTTATAATAATAGTCCCAATGTGAATAAGGATGTCTCTAGATTTTTCACCTCCTAAATAAAGTATGCTTGAAAAAGTTCTTTTTAGCTATAGAAAACCGATTGACACTTTAAGATTAATTACCTGGCTATCCCTTATAAATGCATGTAATCAATGAAGTTCTGAAACACAATTAACTTCCAATTATCTATAGAAAAACTGAGAATATCCCTTTTTTGCGGCATGAAATTGAATTACTTTTTGCATTTATAAAATTTCATACAAAGCATTTAAGTAAAAAAATATATTATTAATAACATTAAAATCTTATCATACTTAACTTCGATAAAAAAAAAGCAACAAAAAAGAAAAATGAGAAGTCGACTCGGTATAATTTTATCCAGTTTTCTCAAAACATTTTGTTGTGGAATTAAATTTTCTTTTATCTAATTTTTATCGGGGGGGGGGGGGTTTTAGCTTCATCTCTTGAAACTTTTTTAAATTTCCTGAAATAAATTATCGAGAGCACTTATTAATTTTATGATAATAGTATAATTATATAATTTTCTATTATAAATAATATAATAATTAATATAATAATATAAGTTTCTTAAATAATTAATTAGCCCCTCATTATCATCAGTGACTTAAACAATAAAATTTTTTATTAAATTTACATTTATTTTTTGAAATTTTTTCATATATTGTAAGAATAAGATTATGAATTATCAATGCTTCAAATTATCAAATATAAGAATATCAGTATTGCAAGAATTCATATAAGATGCATATATGTATGTGAACTTGCACTAGGATCAAATATTCTCTCGCTTGGGTGGTGCAGAAGTTTGAGCATAAGCTTCTGTTACAGGTGCTATCCTCGGTCATATCAAAAGGATTTCATACTACTTTAAAATAATACATTAACAAAATTAATATAACTTCACATTCATCCACTCAGAACCTACATATTTATACATTTCATCTGAGCGTAATTTTAAAATCATACTCATCACCAATTCAACAAATCGCACTCAGAAAAGCATATTCACTACCACGCCATGCTCCATTAACGTGAGAAAAAAATTTCTTCAATTAAATTTAAAAACGCACTTCATTTTACCATATAATTTATATAATATTGTACACTGTTGAAACTCTCATTGATGAATAATCTGTACTAAAATATGAAACTCATATCTATAACTACTTTCGTTACCTTAAATCATAATTTTCTACAAATTAGACTGTCCGATGTTCACTATTGTCAGCAAAAATTGGGTGGAAAAAAAGGATTGAAAATATTTAAAATATTATATTCAATATTTAAAAACTCTCCATCAGATATTGTTCGAAGAATTTATCATTGGCATGAAAATGCTGAAACGTTCAAGGGCTACCAAGTGACATGACATTTTATGATTCTGTCACCACTTGACATTTATTTCATATTATCCTCCTTCTCCATTGGGGAATGCGATAATGAATTAGAAGAAAGTAAACCAAAGGATCGTGAAGTCAAGTGGTAAAAGATAATATCTACATTTCCAAATTTCATAATTTTATACAACATATCGTTTTGGAATTAATTCTCTGTTTATTTCTATAAACATGGCTGCCATTTGTACAACTGTTGAAAGTGTTCATGTTCTATCAACTCTTTTGATAATATCAATTAATATAAGGTTGATTTTACTTTGATATCTTTCGCTTCGTTTGGTTGAAAATTAAAAGCAAATTTAAATTGATGAATTAAAAGTTGTCATTCAATAAAATAAATTAAATTTTATACAGAAGGTCTGTTAGAGTTTTTCATTTGCTGATACCGATTATTTTTTATCGGTTGCCTCTTCAAAGTCCAGAATCTAGATTCTGGAGAAAAGGATCTCTTCACCAGGTTTAAGTGAACCGATATGTCACAAGTTCAGTTGGCCCTAAACAACAAACCCTTTTTGACCTGGATCAAAATGGCACGTTTCAGACTTAAATCCTGCTAAAGTCATGTTAATTCTTAGTTTTGAGCAGCCGTATTTAACCCATTCACTGCCAGAGAAATTTATAAACGCTTAATTTTATAGCAGTTTCCTACGAGATACCCCGTAAATGGCAATGAATGGATTAAAATACTGAGGATTGATGTTATTATCTTTTCATGTTTAGGAAAAATTTGACATGCTTACCACACGAATTTTCTGTCTGGAAAAATGATCGGTAATCACGATTCCAATCAATGTGAAAGTTATATGTTATCCAAAAATTCCGAAATTATATTATCGGAATGACCAACTACTGGCTGACAAGAAACGCAATTTTTTCTCTCTCTGCATTGTAGAATTGAGGATTTGCTTTGAACTATTCGCTGCTAGATTTGATCTTCTGCGTTTAAAAAAAGTAACAGGCAATTGTCAAGCATCATTCGATTGAAGAAGTATCTTCAATTTATTTAAATCACCTTGTCGTAAACGTCGGTTAGAAACTCCCGAATATATTTAAATGCATTCTTGGATTAATAGGAGGGTTGCTTAGCAACACTTAAATCCACTTAGATGCACTGTTGAATTGATATGAGCGTCGCTAAGCAACGCTTTTTTCATTAAAGGGTTCCGTTCGTTGAATTCGAGAATTTATTTACACAGTATACTTTTTACAGAAACTTCGACAATAACTCGAAGTTCACTAAATGTAACAAACTCGAGTATTTTTTATTTTACATTGGCGGTGAGGATCTTACAATGCGAAAATCATCCAACAAAGGCTAGGCAAGAGGATCAAATAGTGGTAAAAGAAAAGTTTGTGACCTCTTTTACTTTAAGTTTGATGCTAGATTCTCTGTTTTAAAAAAAGAAAATTTGCATTTTCTTAAAACTTTTCCCATAAATTTAATCAGGCTTTGAAAATTTTCTCTGTGGTTACTAAAGGCATTTCATACTGCTTCAAAATTATCAGACTTTAAAAAAGAATTATCTCCAAAATCATTAATTACGTTTTTAAACTAAGAAAAAGATTTTCAATTGCGCATTCTCTTACAGGGTTCAGTGAAATTACCACACCAACTTGAATTATTAGATAGAAGATTATTCTGAAAATTATTCATTTTTTTGGTAATTCAAAGTTATAAAAACGAAATAAACAGGTTTGCGGTTATAACTTAATCTTATTCATTTTCCAACATGTTAAAAATAATGCAAGGATAATTTTATATCGGAACATACAAATAATAAACACAAATCTCTCATTTTCAAAATCCATTAGTAAAAATTATAATAGGGTGTGTGAATGAGATATTTTTTTTTTTTTTGTGCTTTAAAATATTGAAATATTTTTTTGTATTGTACTTTAAAATTTATCAGAATTAATATTTCTGTTTTTATATTTTCACCTGTTTAAATATATTATTTATTCTTATTATTCGGCCAAATATTAGATATTTTTGTAATGCCAAGATCCATTTATGCTGTCATAGAGAAATAATCCATAATAGTTATAATATTTAAATATTATATATTTCTGTAATGCTAAGATCCATTTATGCTATAATAGAAAAATAATCCATAGTAGTTATAATATTTTATTTATAAAGTTTAACAATGGTATCTTTCTAAATGCCATTTTTTCCCTAAATTTGAAAACTGAAAACTATTGTTTCCCAGTTATATATTCCTAAGCTCTTATTTAAATGCAAAAATGAAAACCTTTAGACATTGCATTACTGATGCTATTCTACTACCAAATTTTGTTTTGAATGGCATTTGATGAAATATCAACTTAGTCTCCGATTAAATTCAATTATAGAGAAGATACTATAAAGAGGATGTATTATGGATCATCACACCGATAAAAAAAATATCACTCGAACCCCAGGAGTAAAATTTAATCATTCTAATATATAGAAATAAATTTGGTTTTGCAACGAACTTCATTATCAATTACGTTCCCAAATGGCGGTATTGTCCGACAGCCAAGGAGAAATTCGGAAACTTTGGAAAGGAAAAAATAACTGTTTTGTAAATTAAAGTAAGAGTGAAAGAAAGAGTGTAGTTTTCCGTTGTGAAGTACAAATAGACTTATAAATAATATTGCTCATAAAGGTAATTATTGAATAACGGAATCCTGAGTCATCCTTCCGTCAATATGAACGGTGTTTGTTTGTTTTTTAATTCTTTGTGGCAAACAAGTAGTGGTTATATAAGTTTTCTGAGAGTAATAAGGCCACTTCCCAGTTTGTACGTGAATTTATTTATTTATTTTTTTAAAAAAACAGGTGCTACCACTATGTTGAAAAGAAAAGTAAGAGCTTACTATAACTAACTGCATAGCTTTAGAGTGGATACGAGAATCTATTTTTGCTAGATTTCTAGATAGACAGTTTTTATTTTGATCTACCCTATTTTCATGTAATTATTAAATTTAAAAAAATGTATTGTGCTGTTACATTTGATAATTTTTTTTAAGTTCTTGAATAATCTATGCACTCAGAAAACTTATGATTCCTGCACGACATCAAGAGATTTTATAAACCGAGCTATAAATAAATTAGTAATTAGAGTTCTAGCAAACTATTTCTCCTGCAAAATTCAAGAACTTTTTTGTATGAATCTTTATTCTACTTTATCCCATAGGTGTTCGTTGCTGGTTTCAGAATTCTTGACTGTTTGGATTTTTTACTGTGTTTTTGAAATGTTTGATACTTTTTTTACATTTGAAATATTTCAAATAAAAGTAAATGATCTGTCATCATAAAATGGATACAGTTGTGCCTTTTTATTATTGATTTTCTTTGCTGAGTTGAAGCAAAACCTAGAATAAATAAATTTCTTGATAAAAATAGGGGAATTTCCTAATTTAAATCTTGGATCATATTCCCTTCAAGAAAAGATGTTTTGTGAAATTTTGAATTTAGAACTAAAAATTTTTAAAGTGAAAACAAATTTCATAAAAATTTAAAGACCATATTTTTATCTTCAGCATTACCACATCTATCAGAAGTTTAATTTGAAATAAGACAAGTCCTATTACCCTCAGGCACCTTATATTTCATTGGAATTAGGTAATTCTGTATCATCTGAATTATTATTTTATTCAAATTAAATTATACCAATATTAAGGGATAGGTTTTTTGAAACTAATGTAAGATTTAGATTACTATTACTTCTTTGAAATTCCAACATAGTTTTCTTGTCTTTTCTCACGATCGCTGAAATCACAAACTAACTACTCCGACTCACCCGAAGGCAAAAGGAGAAACTTGAATGACCGGACCGCTGCAACAGCAACACTGGTGGAATTCTAATGGACATCACCGGTCACGGTACAACCCTTCCCTAAGGAGGTACGTTCCACCATCGATGGGAGGAACCAGACCCCCACCTTTTCGTGTACCCACAAAGATGCCGAGAACCAACCACCATGCAGGAAGCTTTTCATCCTCAATTACGAGGTGCCCCCTTGGTACTCACAATCGCTGAAAGCAAATAGCCGCTTTCTAGATTTCAATCCCCCCTCGCCGAATTTAGATTCCCAGATTTTTTTGGTGAGGGAAAATTAGAAAGTCTGCAAATGAACGGATTCCATTTAATTGGCAAGAATATATATTCATTTTTATGGTACTGGATATTTATTCGACAGTTGCCTCAATAGCTTTATGATAATAACTTTCAATTTAATTAAAATAATAATTTGTAAAAGATTTAAATGAAATATTTTATTTTGCTTTAAAAATAAGAATAACCCTCACGCAGTCTACTCAATAACATCATGTATTACGAACAATAATACTAACGTGCAGAAATAGTTGCTTTTGAAACTTGTAATTTAACTTATAATAACTTATAAAAAATATAAATGAACTCTTTTATTATGATATAAAAATAAGAATAATCCTTATAAAATCTAATCAATAACATCTTGTAGTGCGAACACCAGTACTAACATGCGGAAGTAGTTGCTTTTGAAATAAGTCAGCTACAATTCTTGAAAGGTTAATAAAAGAACAAAGTTCGCTAGCTTTCTTAGAATATCAAGAGAAAACTCGATATGCATCCAGTGTGACATTCAATCAATAACATTTAATATTTAATGATGAAATCTAGAAATTAGCATGTAAGAAAGACGCTGTTAAAAAAAGTGAATACTTCTTTTAAAAATTATTCATTAATATGTTTTATTGTTTCATTTATTACATTAAATATGAATTTCTATCTTTTAAATAACTGAAATGCCCATTAGTAGCCATTTTATTGCTGTACTTTTGATACTCAAAATTTAACGATCTCTCGCAATCCCTTTTAATTGTAATCGTTTCTATATAAGAGTAATCTAGCAAAATTATACATCGATCTATCTTTCATAGCTATTTGGTAATATAAAGATGATAATTTCCGGGTAATTCTTTTCATAGAAATAATTTAGTTTTGTGGGATTATGTGAAAACTAAAGAGTGTCAATTACAATTCTTTTTTGAGAAACAATAGAAATTTAAAAGCATTTTCAAATTCATTGAAAACCAATTTTAAATACAGCATTCTACTCAAAATATTTAAGCAATTAAAAACTGCCACTATTTTCAAATCCATTATTAGAGGATTTAATGCCACTATTTTCATAGTTTTCATAGTAGCATTATTATAAATATATAAGCATATTAAGAGCTTAGTCTTTAGAAAAACTAAAATATCTCATTTTTTCAAGCATTAAAAGTATTCAATGAAGAATTAAAATGCATTTAAAAGTAAAACAGAATGTTAAATAGCTATAATATTAACTAAAATCGTTGGTTCATTTCATAAACTGCACTGAAACAAAAATAGTTAAATACAAAGATTAGCTGTAAAGTCTTTAATCATATTATCTATTTCTTCACTGAAATGGATTATTTAAATAAAAAAAAAATTTTAATAAAAATTTAGAACTCAGTATAATATAAGCAATAGAAATGAACGCTAGCAGCTAAAGAAAGGAAATCCTTTGACAAAATGTCTATACTGTGGTATGCTGAATGTAGATATCTTCAATTATAGAGTTAAATAGATTATCTTTACTAAAAGCTTACATATCAGAAATATCAGTACTGTAGGAATATAATAAAACTTATTCGAGGAAAGATCTACCGAAAAAAGTGCAATTTAAAAGATTTGAATATTCATCTATGTTTACTTAATAGAATGAAAATAGTGGAAAAGATTAAAATATTGGATTTTACCTGAATTGTATTCAAACTATTTTGAAAATTGGTTATTACTTTCTACTCTCCCATATGCAACGAAAAGGTTTAGTGATCACAAAAGAAATTCAATCATGAGATTTTTAATAAAACTGCATGGTTCAGATCTTTATCAATCTAAAAAATATATTTTTGAAATCATGCCCACCTATTACTAAACAAGATAACTCAAAAACTTAATCACAGGCATAAATTTCTCGTATGTGGTCTTTTTTTTTATAATTTGCAAATTTTTATCGAGTTTTGGACAAAATCAGACCATGAGGAGTCAACTATGAAAAGTTGTAAAGGACGGTAATAATTTTCTATTTTCACAAAAAAAAAAAAAATTAAAATTAGCTTTGCAGGATATCGTTGTTTCGTCTCTAAATTACAGTTGTGTAAACTTGTATAAATGAATGTAAGAAATAAAAAATGCATCAAAAGTTAATTTTGGAATTAGATTTTTTACTAAAATGAATTAATCAAAAGACTTTAACTGTTAAATTATTTTTATAGAATTTTAGCACACGTCATCTGACCACGGTTAAAAATTGTGAGATCCATTCCAACACCGCCCGTCTTGAGACCACGTTAAAGTATAGATTCTAATATAATTACGGTGTATTAAAACCTCACATTAGTTGTGCTTACTTTCTAGCTATATTTACTTAATTACTTTATAAAGGATGCATCGTCTGTTTCAAGTCAAAAGTACAATGCTCAAATTAGTTTCTTAATACGTTTTTGAATTATTTAAAATTAAGTTTAACAATTCTATAATTAAAATAATGCAACTAAGCATCTCTTTACAATGCATAATTAAAGTATTCGTTTTAGGGATTAAGTTTGAATGTATTATTTTTAAAAATTATTATATCACAAAAATGGGATCTTATCAGCCCATTCGTACCGAATTGAAACTCATTTATTAATAATAAGATTAAGGTATTATTCGAATAATAAATTAGAAACATTATTCTTGACGCCTACTGAAGAAAACCCACAACTATTCTTTCATTTTCAAAAGTACGTTAAGAATAATAAAAACTCATTCACTTTAAATGACGATGACACAAAAACTTTCTACCAAAATAAAAACAATTATTATTTTTCGTCTCGGCAATTTTGAAAATTGCTCAAATATACCTATAAAAGTTTATTATAATGTTTCGTTCGATCATTTTCAGGTTTCATTGCGAAAGAAGGAATATAGTTAGAACTTCTTTAATCAATATTTCTTTCGAATTAATTATCCTGTTCACCATTTTCTTTGGAGTCTTCGTCACTTCTTTAAATTTGAGAATCAATATTCCTGGAGCAAATTCTACGTCCGCAGAAAAAGTCACATGGAGTGAGATCTTGGAATTGATTGCAGAAGTAGTAAAATGTGCTAATTTTATAAGGAATTTGACAGAAGGAGGGGTAAGTAAGCGAATGATTTATCGTAATAGAGAGACTATGACTTGATCTTCCATTCGACAAGAAGTTTAGAATGCCTGCAATCATGAGTAAACTGTTTGAACAATTCATCATGATACTCATAGACTGATCTACTAGAATTAGCTAATTTAGTGGAAAATTATTAAAAGTAGTACATGCATTTTCATAAACAAGATTGAATTGAAATTCACCCAACAAGTTTCAAAGACGATGTTATTAAGACTAAAATCTAATTTTCATTTCAGATTACATTGATTATTTTTTAAATCAGCTGAAACAGCACCCGCTAAAAAAATTAATTTTCATATACTCAGCAAGACTTAGTAGAAACTCATTAACTAAATTTGAAAAGTGATGTCGCTAAAACCAAAAAAATTATACTCATATCAGATAGCATCTCGCAAAAATATGTGCATTTTTGTCACTTTGCTTAGTCATGAGTTTTTCTAGTAAAAAAAATTTAAGAAACAATTGATTTTAGACATATATTGATTTTATGTCACTCGAGGAAAAATGATATTAAGACTTTTTCCTGCGTATACGAGATAAAAATTACGGCTTAAAATATTTTTCTGTAGTTTAGACGTAGCGGAAGAAATATTTTTGACTGATGATTTCTTTGTATCAGCACTTTCTTCTTGGTATGACAGGAAATAATTTATCTAGTTCACTTCATTTCTTTTGCTTTTAAGAGCTGAAACAGCTTTAAGAAAATAAAAAAGTAATTTTAATTGAGAATCAGTTTTTATATCGAAACAGGCATAGCCCGCTTTTTGCGTATTTCGAACTTTTTGTTATTTTTGTTAGCAGGATTGGCATGCCTGTGTGAGCATTGAGTAAAAGTACATATTTCAAAACCCTTCTTTAACTGATTGCAACTTTATTGAAACTTTAAATTTTAAATAACAATTCCGTAGGATTGATTAAAAGTTTTACGTCTTCCTGTAATGAATTAATTTCATTATTTATTTGAGAAATCAAAGTAGCAGATTTTGCTATATTTTTTTACCACGAAAAATTAGAATATTAAAATTACGCCTAAATTGCCAAAAATTGAAACTTTTAAAATCTAATTTCGTTATGTTTTCTAATTAAATAAACTTTATTTCTTTTATAGGAATTTCTTTTATAGGCATGGTATATACTGAAAACTTATTATAATTTCGAATATTAAAAGTTTACAAAAATATAAGATAATGAGCCTGTTATTATATTTAAAATATATAGTTATTATATTTAAAATATATAGTT
>JAPMOR010090133.1:1204459-1235577 GCA_026543865.1 Argiope aurantia
ATAAAACATTTATTAAGTAGTAATCTAGTAATAAAACATTTATTAAGAATGAAAAGCATAATTTTCTTTAAAAATAAAAAAATATCATATTTAACTTCATTCCGATTAGGATTAGTAATTTTCTGTAATAATTGACTAGACTGTGTTTTGTTTTTGGAGCTGAATATCTTTTCCAGACTGATCATTTTTATTTTACATAATAATTTCCAGAAGTAAACAAATTTTTTACTAAAAAATGGAAATTCCCTTTCCTTTTAAATATATAACAACAAAACTTATTGGCAAAAGCAAAATTTAAAAAAAATAATAATAATTTATAAGCTATCAATAATAATCTCTTATCATTCAGACAGACTATTTTTAATGCATAGAACTACTCTTATAACTTATTTTTCTTAAATATGAATCTCTTATGTAACTGAAGATTTCACTCATTTTATTAATAATTTTGTTTATATATTTCTTTGTTCTTCGGTTTCCAGGTTAACTAAATGTCTGAAGGCTCAACTAATATAATATTGTGCAACGTTTAAAAATTTAATTTTAAATTCTTAGACAAAACCATAAATTCTTACTTGAGATAATAAAAATTAAGTTTTTTTTTTATTTCACACACTTTTTTCTGTATTAATCATGCTGTCTTTCAAAAATATGTAGTCATTTTTCCCAGTTACTTTCCATCTGAAGATTAAATCTATTATCTGTATTAAATATTATTTATAGTTAATATTTAAAATGAAAAATTGTAGGTATTAAAAATAAAAGGCTTTGGCAAAATATGTCATGGCTAACCCAGAAAAAAGAAAGAACGGCTAATTTTTTAAAAATTACAAAAAATAGGACATTCTACCTCAAATTCATCACTATTGGAATTTCTTTATTGTTTCTGCCTTACAAAACAATCTTGAAATAATGTATTATATGTATATCTAACAATCTTATTCAATTCTTCTTCGGGTTGAAGTCCTAAGTACATCTTCAATTGATCCTTTGCAAAAATTCCATGTCAACTATTTATATTTAAAGCTATCTTCTCGAAAAAAGATGGTTGAGAGGGATCTAAGAACCATTCTGTTCCATAAATCAATACCTCTTTATAAAACAATGTTCGAGTGGATGCTGAAAAAAAACAAAAAAGAGGAAGTTCGACGAGTCTTGTCATCTGGAAGAAGTGGAAGAAGTTTTTCGACCCAACAGCAATCGATAACTTAGATATTCTCCTCGGGACGAATGGAAGGAATTTCAAGAGTTGTCAGCAGTAAAAAGGAAATTCATTTGGTTAAGTTTCACCACGTGCCTTCTCTTACCAACTGTCTTTCAACACCTTCTTTAATCATCCTTCTTGAAGCTTAATTACTGTCTCCTTGTTTGCCCGCATCCCATAGCTCCGCCCCCTTCTCAAGTCGCAGTCGTGCTCAAATCTCTCGTCAATAATTAGCTGAGGAAGGGCAATAACTTGTGTACATTTAGCGGTAATTAAAATTCAAGGCACCAGATGGTAGACTGGGAAGAAGAATTTGAGGAAGAAGAATTTTTGACTCTATCAAGTTAATACACAGCTACGTCGAGACTGGTATAAAATGAATATATGGAAAGCATTTTTACCGAGATATATTTGCAAAAGCTCGAGATATAATTGACATAGAAAAAAGTAGAAGAAAATTAGAAACTGATTTCGGTCATCAAAATGAAGGCTTATTAAAACAATATTAGTATAAAATGGATGAAAAATATAGTTTTATTGAAATATGTTTAGTGGAAAAGACTAGCTCATCGGAAAATCTGAGGGAAGTTAAAATGAAATGCTAGTTATGCAAATTTATCTTATTTGAAATGCTGCATCAAGGGCGATTAGTGTTATGTTCACATTCATACATTTCAAACTAAATAAAAGATAGAAGAATTTTTCATTCTTTTATCTTTATTTAAATAAGTAATGAAATTAAAGATGACTATAATGCTTAGAAAAAAAAGATTCGCACAAAATGAATGCTTGTTCATCATTTTTATACACTCTTAACTAACTTGACTTGTTTCGTGTTTTTCCATTAGGGAATTCCGCACTCAATTTTTTCACTTACTTCTTGATATGCTATAGTTTTGAAATTTTCTACAGAATACTTGAGGCAAATATTTACGACAATTATTTGCAATGATTATAAAAAAATTATTTACGTTTTTGACTCTGAAGCAAAATTTTTGATTAACATATTGTTGCATCGATTAATTTCTCTAAATTCTAGGTGGACGATTACTTTTCATAAACTACTACTACTTTCATATCTATATGAACTACTGCCTTTCTTTCTCTTTATATTATTTTCTTATATATGAAGAATACAAAAAAAGTGCTACAACCTTTAAAAAATTCAATCTCGAGATTTTGACGAATCTTTATGTTCCAGACCTGCCTGAGTTCAAAAAGCACATTTGTGACATTGTGCCGATTTGTCTAAGAACATGAGAACTCAAAAACTCTTTGAGCTAGGGCGATGAAAGCTGGTAGATTTGTCGCTTTCTATAACATTTGGAATGAAATCCATACAGAGAAAAATCCGTTTTTCTGTCTTTTTAAGTACAATTGAACACGATAACAGAAAAACGTAAAGAGCTAAATAAATAGCATCCATATCAAATTCTGAATCGAATCTATCATAGAATTGACCGTCTATTGGTTGGTACTTTCGTATGCATGTAAACGAGATAAAAAAAAACGCAATGACATCAACAAATAAAATTTGGTACGTGATTTTATTACTACAGTTGCAGTTCTGTCGAAAGGGAGAAAATACATTTTCGTTTTTTTTTTTAATCATACTGCGAAGCATGCAATTTTCATATACAGGGAGACTGTGAAATGAAAATTTGATCCATGTCGTTCGCGACCATACCTAAAGTCTATAATTTTATTTGGCTTTATTAGAGGGAAAGCGAGGAAAGTTCGAGAACATCACTTCCACTGATTTCTGTCCTTAAACCATGGTTCCGGATCAGATATATTTGGTAATACCAGCGTACTGTATCAATTTTATATATTCCAGGGGGAAATTTCTGAGTTATTTCGAGAGCAATACGAAATATTTCAAAATCTGAATATACTTTAGAATATGGTAGATGACTACACTACTTGAATTTGCATTTATATGGGTTTTGTGATTATATGATTCTGAACCGCCTGTATATTTTGAAATACATTTATATTTGGAAATAAACATATCTATGGAGCTGCCTAGTTTTTTCGAATATGAATTTCCTTAAAATGAATGAAAAAAATTTTCTTTATGGTCAATTCACCTGACTTCATCATCATATGGCAAATGTAATTGTATATTTATTAAATATCTAACTATATGTTGTCTTACTCCAATAAATAATATCTCGCTTTTTTCCTTGCAAGTGATGCCCAGTCCTTTTTGAAGTAAGATTTTCAAAATTAACTTGGCATAAGGCTCTTGATGCATGTCAAGCTTGAGTGAATTGGCTTTATTAGGTTTCAAAATATCAGAAACGAAAATTAAAATTGAACTCAATAACTAAAAAGACAACCAGTTAGGTCAATGAAATTTTATATAAGGTTTCATTACTAAAATTATAAGTAGTATCAGATTCTGAACAAATCCGCCAAAAGGTTGTGTGTCGCTTGATTTATCTATTAATGTGTACGTAAAACTGTTCAAAATGCAAAAATCTAAATAGAGGAATTTTAGAATGTTTCATCAAGACTTACAGCTCCCTATCTATTTTTAGACTAAATTTATCATTATCGCGCGCGCGTGCGTGTGTGTGTATGTGTGTGTGCGTGCGTGCGTGTGTGTGTGTGTGTGTGTGAACAGAATAACTGAAAAATATAAAAAGTAAAATTTTTATGTAGTCTTCAAACCAAAATTGAGGATATACAAATTTTGCTCCGATTATGTCAAGAGGAAGGTCGAAATTTTATTTTTCATATTCTCTTTATTATTCTGAGAATCTAAAAATAAAATGATTAAATATACGAAAATTCATATATTAATATGCATTCTTTGATTATTTTTGAACTTACCATTATTTAAGAAAAGACATTGTTGCCTATTTGCGTTTTTCCATCATACCGAATAAAACGATGCAGCAATACATGTGCACATTATTTCTTTCGGGAGACTGTGAGAACTAGACATTAACCCTTGCATTTTCCTAAATGAAATTAATTAAAATGGCTAACATTTCAGCTGATGTGAGATTTCATTACGTTTTTATACAAATAGTGGCTGCACGGTAGAGTTAAAGTCTTGGAATCGTAGAGCTCCAGGTTCGAAATCCGATTTCCCTTAAGATCTCCAGTGTATCCAGATCTGGCGCGCATTAAATATGATGACAAAGGCGAAACATCTTTCTGTTAGTTTGGTGTGAACATTTAGAGAAAGAGTCCGGGTTCAGGTTTTATCTACTTCCTATAGCTGGGACTCAAAATTACGAGATCCCTTCCACAATAGCCCTAGTGTTGCTTTCAAATGCTCGTTAATATAACTAAGCTAAACTAAACTTTATATAAATAAAGACTGCACTGTGATGTTTCATATAGATTCTACTCCAAAGAACTTACATTTTCGCAAACGTTTTGAATTATTAAATTTTTTCAGACATCCTTACAGAAGGTCTTGCGTTTCAAACGCCATTGATGTCTGGCTAGAATACACACAAGCGTCAAGTGAGTATCAGATACTTGAACTCATATTCTAATATAATTTAATATTCCATTCTTTTCAGTATTGAACAAAGGTAAATACAAAATGTGCTGTATCTTTTTAAAACATGAAAAAATCTACAGAAATATACTATTTCCGATTATATTTGAATTTATTATTAAAACCTTTTGCTTTAAATTGAAGGACTTCATGCATCTGTCTGAATAACAAAGGTGTATCAATACAGGTACATATTATAGCATACGAAACCTTATAATTATGTATTATTTCTCTCAAAGGTTCCAGGTTGGAATAAATTAAAAAGACAAATATTACAGCTCAAAATAGATTTCTCTATATCAAGATGGATTGTTCCGTAATGTTCGATATAGCTTCTACTCCGTAACATTTTGAATTAATAATTCCTAAGATGCAACCTTCCAAAAAGTCTTCACATTTTTCTGGCAATTGATTAAATATACATATTCTTGAAGTACATGTCAGATAACTGAACTCAAGGCTTCAAATTTATTATTTTATTTTCTGCAATACTTTACAAAGTTAACACAAAACTTGTTGCTTTGTTTAAGCATTCGAAAAAATCTAGGGAAAAGTCTTCATACATATTTGATGAATTATTCATCAAATATGTATTGATTTGTTATTCATCATAATTTTTTAAAAAAATGTTGCTACATACTTATCAGGTTTCTTGCGTCATGATGAATAACGAAGATTGCTAGTGTAGAAACACATAATCTCTTCCGAAATATTAAGAGAAATGCGCATTATCCCTCGTAACGGCCCCCAGTTAGAATTAATTAACAAGCCTAACATTACAGCTCAGGTGAGATTTCTCTGTACCAACCTGAACTGTACCACGATATTTGATATAGTTTCTACTCCGATACATTTTCATTTTAACGGACGTTTTGAATTAGTAACTCTTTGCAGACACCCATGTTGAAGGTCTCTCATTTCAAACTCTGCTGACAGCTGGTTTAAATACACACATGCGTCACGTGCAGGTCAGATAATTGAGTTCAAGGCTCCGAAATAAATTACATTTTAGATTAATTTATCTCAAATCCTTAGTTCACTTTACACTTTCAGATTCGCTCCAATAAATGTGAGTTTCTGGCTGTTTGGGATGTAATGTCTGGGGCCTTACTGCAGAATTTCAATCATCAAGCTACTGGTATTACATGCCACATTTAAATAAACATATTTGCTGATGAAACAGGTTTCCTAATGCGTTAATCAGGAAACCATTAACAAGTTTAGGGTTAATTTAATGGAGGCATCGTGATTGGTTCTGTTAATTTCTTGTTTTCAGTAATGGACCGAATTTCTTTTATTTATAACTTTTTCTTAATTTACTTTCTAAATAATCTCATCGTTGCAAATTTAAAATACAAATAAGAGGGATTCAATTAAATTAATCAAAATAATAAATAATAAATTCAATAATTAATCCAATTTTAGCTTAGTTTCAATTTATTAATTCCACATACAATTTACATGCTATAAGTGAGATAGTTTTTGGATGATCCTCGTAATTTTTAGTTATTACCTGATGAAAAGGGCGACATCTGATCAGTCACTTTCAAAATTCCCACATCAAACTTACAATATAGAGTCCCGTGTAGGCTGGTTTAATGTACACCCAGTCACACTACTTGAATTTTGTATAACAGAGATTTGAAAATTTAACCCAGCAAGTCCGAAACCAAAACTACCGCTGAACCCCTTTCGATAAACAGAATTTGTGTAATATCTCTAATATGCTACTCTTGCCTTTGAATCAAGCCTCCAAGTAATAAGAACCATTTGAACAATGATACATCATAAAAATTACTAAAATCAGTTTTTAAATACTCATTTTTATTAGTGTACAAAAAAATTGAATTTTTAAATTTAATTGCTATTAACTTTTTTATTAAATTACGATTGATTATCATAATTATTATTTACCCTTATCCCCATTTATCCCCATACTTTTATCATTTATCCCCATACTTTTAGTTAGGGGATGCCTTTTTATTTGAAACCAAAATTTAATAAAATTAATTGATTTTTGGATCATTAGTTTCTCAGAATATTGGAAAAGTGTTTTGTTGATAAGGAAAAAATTTGTCTCGAAATTTATAAAACTTACAGCCCACATGAAAAATTACGAATCACGTGAGGAAGAGAATGCAATTTTTTCTACAAAACAAGTCAGATTAAATAAAATTGCTTTAAAATGTCGCAAATCATCAAATGGGAAAAGGGGAAACATAAGAAAATTGAAAACACCTGTTAAAAACAAAATTGCAATTTTTGTAAACTGTTATTATTCCTGCCGGCATAAATATCTATTTAACAAAATAGGGATAAAGTATGTACATGGGAATAGTGAATTTAATTTAATGTCAAAAATAACTCTCTCGGCCTTATTTAGAGAAAAAAATCTTTTAAAAAATTTAATGAATGCTTCTACGAAAAAACAGGTGAAGGAACTTCCATTGTATTTTTATTTCTCCTTTATCATTGTGGGTTGAAAAGATAAAAAGAAAGCCGGAATCTACATAATAATAGTTATATAACTATAACAAAGATCAGTCACCGATTAAAAGATCAGCCACCGATTCCTTTATTTACCTTCAGATTGCTCTATTTAATTATCTACAATTTTAAGCAGAAGCAATCAAAATACAAGAAGAAAAAATAATTCTTTATTCCCGGGTAATTTTTAAACAATGTTGCTCAAACAATCAATCATAAATTTGTTCGTCCATAGACTTTGCTATTCAAATATCTTAAACTATATTATAGAAACATATTGGGAAATATCAAGAAACAATAATTCTTTATTTCAATACATTTCATTAAACGGCTATCATAGTTATGCGAATATTTAATCAAATAACTATTATAGAAAAAAATGTATTAGTGAGCTTACTTAAAAAGTAATGCTTACTTAAAAAGTAAGCAATAAAATTCAAATATTCTTGAATTTAAAAAATCAATACTATGAATATGAATTTTACTTGCTATTTTGTTTCAAACTGAAATCCAATTTTTAACAAATAACAGAAACTATCAGGACATTTAAAAAAATTCTGCAAACAATTTACGGAAATTTCCATGTTACCATTAAAATTTATATAGAATTATAATTTCGTTTGTTCATTTTAATAAAATCTGACAACTCCTTAGAACTTATTCGTTGACAACCAATCAAATTACTTATTTTTGAAAATAATTGCAGATTAAATTCACAACTAAGAAAATAAAAATAACAAATCAAAGAAATATTTCTAATTAAAAAGTTGGCATTCATATATCAACTAAAAATATTTCCTATTATAAAAAATATCTTTTTTATTTTTTATTTTTATTCTTAACATTTTAACAAACGCTTGTGATTTGATAAATTAAATGTTTTCGAGCTTTGTGCTTTTGGATGTAACTATTTATTTTAGGTATATAAAACCTTCAAGTCGCTACAAAAAAATATTTTTTAACAGTCACTTCTTTTTTATTTTTTATTTAAATCTCTTTATTAAAATTGGTGCACAACGCTTAGTTTTTCAAAAAAATCATTGACTAAAATGTCCTTCATTTTGAGAATATTTTATTAAATAGTATCTAAAATGTTTCAAAGGGTTCCTTTTTTCCTTTCTTACACACGGAGTATAAAGTACCGTAATTCGACCTTGAAACTTCGACGAATCTCTATGTTTCAGACCTCTCCGAGTTCAAAAAAAAAATATTTTTGGCATTATGCCGGCCTGTCTGTCTGATAACTCAAAAATGCTTTGAGTAAAAAGTATAAAAATTGATATATAGATTTTTGACCAAAAATGCAGATAACTCTGAAGTTTTGAATGAAATCCATTTTGAGACTGTCTGAGTACAAGTGAGCACGATATATGAAAAACTTAAAACACTAGATAGTTAAAATGTGGTACATAAATCTATTATCTAAATTTCAGACCCGTACCAAATTTTGAACAAATGTCGTCAAAGAGTTAGCCGTCGTATTTCTGTATTTCCACATGCATGTAAACGTAATAATTCCTTAATGGAATTCAATGTAATTCGTTATGTGATCTTTTGATTATAATTATAGTTCGTTTCAAATATTTGTTTCTGTCGGAGAAAAAGCGTCCCACGTACATATTCGCACAATAATCTCAACAAAAATTCTAGATTCAAGGCTATGTTTCATAATTATTGTCTGCAAATCCCTGATTCAAGTTTAACAATTTTATGTAAGGAATTAATTCAAAATTAATTCAATTCTAAACATAATTAATTTAAAAGAATTGAAAAATTGATTTATAATGGATTATTATAAAAGTTAAAATTTCTGAATGAAGCACCATACGTTTTCAAAAAAGTAAAATATAAATTTATCTAATTATTTTAAAGACACAGAATAATTTTTTATTCACGATGGTTGCTAGTTAATATTAATTATTGGTGTTATTAGTTATTATTTAATCATTGCGAACATGCATAGCACTGTTATATTGCCGCATTGAAGAAAGACTGTCGAATCTCCATGGACGAATGGTCATGGCACTGGTCTTGTGATCAAGAGACCTGGGTTCGAATCTCAGCTAGAGACACTGTGATTAATGGTATATGTAAATACTTGATTTTATGTTTTCCTTTATTTCATGTTCCAGAAGATACTGCAAATTTCTTTAGTTTACCAGACAAGTGTTCTGGACTTTTCTTACTGTCTCCAGAAGAGTATTCTGGAACTTTCTCTGCTTATATAAAAGCAGAAGATTTGTCAGTTACTGTATTCTCAGTTCTGAG
Source organism: Argiope aurantia (assembly GCA_026543865.1). Taxonomy (NCBI): domain Eukaryota; kingdom Metazoa; phylum Arthropoda; class Arachnida; order Araneae; family Araneidae; genus Argiope; species Argiope aurantia. The sequence continues at coordinate 1,213,939 of JAPMOR010090133.1, forward strand.
TTCAGTTAATAAATTGGTTTAGCTCTCTCTCGTGTGTGTGTCATCAAGATCTATACTAAAGTATCTACGTGACATTCTTTGGTGGAGGCGCCGGGTACGATTCCAGTCAGCGTGGAAACGCAATTACGAAGAAGCGATCGCCTTAAAGGCCTTGAAACAGAATTTGGACTTTATAATCCACCATCCAGAAAGACAAGGGAAATGCCTGTGGAACCAGAGGCAAAACCGATCATCCTGCCATCAGCACAGCAACAATACAGGAATCCCTCTGTATTTAAAGGAGACGTAGGACAAGACCCAAACAAATGGCTGAAGGAATACGACAGAATATCAAAATTTAACAGATGGGATGACATGACTTGTCTCGCAAATGTGTTCTTTTTTTCTGGACGGCACAGCGAAGCAATGGTACGAAAATAATGAGGAAAAATTGACTTCCTGGGATGTTTTTAAATCAATGTTAAAAGAAGCATTTGGAGAAACACAGCACTATGTAAAGAAGGCAGAAGATGAGCTCAAGTATAGAGCTCAAAAACCTGGCGAAAGCACGCAATCATACATCCAAAGCGTGTTGGGATTATGCCATCAAGTCAAACCAGGTATGTCAGAAGAAGAGAAAGTGTCTCATCTGATGAAAGGAGTCGCCGAAGATGTTTACCAGGCACTTCTGATGAAAGAAATAACCACTACAGAGGACTTTATAAAATGGTGTAGAAAAATCGAAGAAATACAGCAAAAGAGGATCCGTGGTAGGAAATTTGAGAGGCTCCCAAATGTCGTACCAACGGCTGCAATTGACGAAAAACTGGATCTGGCATCACTAATACGTCAAACAGTGCGGGAGGAGGTCCAGCGCCTTATGTCTCCAGTAGTCGATCCCGAAGTCCAGGACAAAGGCATTGAAGCCATTGTTCGAGAGGAAGTGGAAAATGCTTTGGCTCCTTTGTCACAGACAACACCAGAGTGGACAAAGGTCAAACCAAGACGCCAACCTACCTATGCAGACGTTACCATACGACCTATGCCCGTAGCACAGCAACCACAGAGGAAGACGGATGTCTGGCGCACCCCTGATAGAAGACCCGTCTGTTTCCATTGTGGCCGCCCTGGCCATGTAGTTCGATATTGCCGAGATCACAAAGCTATTTTTGAGGCATATCGGGCTAATAGGAGAGATTTCGGCCTTCCATAGTCGAATGAGGGACGCTATGCCGACGAATACAGCCGACCAGCAGCTCGAGGTTTGTCGCCCAACCCATCACGAGGACGATCGCCGACACGTCGCTATAGATCTCCGTCGCCGTATAGAAGCCACCGGGTCATCTCGTGCCTATTCCACCAGCTGCCGCTCGTTTCCATCGCGTCGGAATCGACCTGCTAGGACGATTTCCAAAATCTGACGACGGCAACAAATGGATTGTAGTATGTACCGATTATTTGACAAGGTACGCAGTCACCAGAGCTTTACTGACGGCGGAAGCTACCCAAATTGCCAAATTCCTACTAGAGGACATAATCCTGAAGCATGGAGCTCCACGAGTTATCATTACAGACCGTGGGCAAGTTTTTCAGTCCAAGCTGGTATCCGATATTAATCGACTGCGCAATATCACTCATCGCCTATCATCCGCAAACAAATTGCCTTACAGAACGATTCAAAAAAACGCTAGCAGATATGCTTTCTATGTATGTTGATGTCGAACAGAAGAACTGGGACCAGATATTGCCGTTCGTCACATTCGCCTACAACACTGCCAAGCATTACACGACAGGTTTTACGCCCTTCTACCTCCTACGTGGACGAGAAGCTGAAACGCCGTTGGATACGATGTTTCCTCTCTGCCCCAATGAGTTCAGCCAAGAAGACGATTACGTTAGTCATCTGATCAATAAGGCAGAAGAAACGAGGCAATTAGCTCGTGCACGAACTCTCGAGGCTCAGCAAAAAGATCGCCGGCTTTATGACTCCAAACATCGGATGGTGGCATACGAACCAGGGGATTTGGTGTGGATTTTTATTCCAGTTCGTAAAAAGGGGCTTTCTGAGAAGCTACTCAAGAGGTACTTCGGCCCTTATCAAGTCTTGAGGTGGTTGTCCGACGTCACCTATGAAGTAGCCGATTTCGATCCTAATTCTAGAAGGCGGAAACCGAAAGAAGTTGTCCACGTTTTACGCATGAAGCCATACCATGACCCAGAAGAACAAGACGACCAACATTCTTATAAAATAATGGAGGTTCCGGAAAGAGACATTTCTCAAGAGACTACTCACCGTGAAGACACGACAACTTATACTGGCCCTGTGACTCGATCGAGAGCTAGAACCACACAATGAAATGTCATAACATCGAGACGCTGTTCTTCTAAGGAGGGAGCAATGCCGCATTGAAGAAAGACTGTCGAATCTCCATGGATGAATGGTCATGGCATTGGTTTTATGATCAAGAGACCTGGGTTCGAATCTCGCTAGAGACACTGAGATTAATGGTATATGTAAATACTTAATTCCTTGATTTTATATTTTCCTTCGTTTCATTTTCCAGAAGATACTGGACATTTCTTTAGTTTACCAGACAAGTGTTCTGGACTTTTCTTACTGTCTCCAGAAGAGTATTCTGGAACTTTCTCTGCTTATATAAAAGCAGAAGATTTGTCAGTTACTGTATTCTCAGTTCTGAGTTCAGTTAATAAATTGGTTTTGCTCTACCTCTTGTGTGTGTCATCAAGTTCTATACAAAAGTATCTACGTGACAATATAAGGACGATTTTTGTTTTTGTGTAATTACTGATTTTAAGAATTAGAATTATTTTATTTTTCAGCATTATTTAATTTTTTTAATTACGTCCATGCATTGTAAGAACTATCTTTCACTCGATACTCTGACGCAATGTAATCCAAACATCTAAATTCAAAAATCAAAGAGTTTTTTATTAAGTAGGAAGAATATTAATCTTTTTGTTGACACGCTAGTATGTATTTATTCATTAAAAGTCTACTTAAATGAGTAGAGAAACATAAAATATATACATAGCATCCATAGAAAAATTAAAATATTTTGTTCTCCTTAGAAAAAATAATTGATAAGGAAGTATAATTTAGCGTTAAATACAAACTCTATAAGAAATTATTTATCAAGAATGGAAATAAAGTAAATACAAAATTATTAATTCTTTTCAAAATTCCTCATCTACTTTGTCAATAAATCTACTTTATTTACTTTACAAATAAAATTTTCTTGCAGTATGGCCATGTATATTATTTACAATAGCCTTTACGTGCCTTTCCTCTGTATTCTCCTGCTGGTCAATTTATTGAGTGTCTGTTCAAATTCCTTTGCATGTTTTTATAATATAAAATCAATGAGAATGGCTTCCCCGAAGCTAACCGCCCATACTCTTTAATAAAGGGGTTACACTACTCTGTAAAAAATTGCAGAATTAGACTATGGCTATGAATGCCACGAAGGCTCAGACTTTTATTTTCAGGGTCCCACACATATGACCGCATTTCGAAGTACAGTAAAGAAAACAAGTTCTTAGGTATTAGTTAAAAACTCCAAGTTAATAAACAGAATATAGAATACAGAACAGAATACAGAAAATAGAATTTGTATTTTGTATACTTTTTTTATGATCAATCACTTCATATTATACTGTTCAAATTGGATGAAGCTCTGTATTTTAGATGCTAAATCTATGAATGGAATTTTATCTACGTACCTGGTATTTTATGTTTTATAGTTAACGTTTTCACTTGCATTCACACAGTTCGGCAGATAGATTTGTTTGGAGTGGTTTTCTTTCAAAATTTGAAAGAAATTTACAACTTAGATAAATCTTTCCATAATTCTGTCTGTCTATGTATTATCGTGTTCACAGACAGACGTAGACACTAGCAGACAAAATTCAAAAATGTTTTTTTTTTAATTAGGATGATCTGAAACATGGAGATCCATTAAGATCTTAAGTTCGAATTTTTTGACGATTACAATTTTTTTTTACTTCGAATACAAGAAAGTAGAAACACACAGTTTTATTTGCACTGAAAATATCATCAACAATTTAAAAAAACAAACATATTTTACTAGTGTTTCGAAAAGAAGAAATTTCTTATTTTAGTTATTTTTACCTTTTAATACTTGTTTCAAAATTTCGAAATAATTTTTTTCTGAAATTAACGACCAGATGGCTCCATAAGTATGGGATTAAAATCAATCTAAATTGATAATTAGATAATCTGAAAATATAAAAGTAAAGCAATGCCATTCATATACAAGTGAAGAAAAATTTAAAATTCTAGCATACCAGGAAGCAAGTGAAAATTCGATTAGAAGAGTCTCTCTTTGCAAAATTTACAACAACTCGAATTAAATAAAGTAAAAGTAAAATCATAAATATATTTTAATGAAAATTTTTATTATTCAGGAAATGTAAATTCTAAGAATAATAAGACATCTAAATGATTTCAGAAACTCTTATCAAGAAGTTAGATTGATTATTTAAAACCATTCGAAAACAAAACTTCTAATTAAAAAAATATCATGATTCTGTAGCAAAATTTCAAATAACACCTTTTAACAAAGTTAATTCCAATAATAAAAAATAGCATTTTACAGAAATTGATTATAATACGAATAATAAAGAAATAGTTTTCTTTATTATTGGAATTACAAATTCGCATCTTTGAGAATAATGTTTATTATTTCAACATATATATGATGTAAATCTTAATAAACATTTTATAGGAAAAAACCCGTCAATGTAGTTTTGCTGAAATCACCAAAGATTTGTATCCCAAATAATAATGGTTATATAATGAAACACACAAAAAAAGCGATGCTGAAATATGAACCTCGGATGAGGCCGAGCAATCCTTCCTGATAAAGTTTTAATGTCGGTATCAGGGATAGCTGAAATTAGTAACATGACCCCAATCTTTCTCCTGCAATAAAGCAAGCAACCTTATTATAGTTCTGTTGACATTTTATTAGGCACCATCTGGTGCAGATAATAGAAAGCTGAGAAGAAATAATTCCATAATTCCATGCTGTTTAGCCGGTTTCAATATATATTTCTAGTAGACATGGAAGGTTAATTGTGAAGAATTCCATTTTTTCTTATTGATGTTAAAAAACAAACATATGATTTGATATTCTATTCACTACTTTGAATACTGAAAGTTCATTTTAAGGTATTAATAAGATTAATAAATTAATAATTATTTGTGTATTAAAAATAGAATATATTATTTACCAAAAATACTGGCGTAAGAATAAAATCCTAAAAATGTGAAGTGCTAATAGAAATACTCTAAATAAATTTAAATTTTTATCACATTTATTATATTGTTCGGAAATTTTCCAAAATTGTTCGGTGAGTTGAACGGTGAGAAAATTCAAGCTCAAGAAAGAATACTGATGCTTCATTCATACATAGCCAACAAAATACAGATAAAGCGTACATAAAAACAACACTTGCCGTAAACAACAGCATACAAGCAGCAAATCGGTAATAAAACACCGCAATAGTATAACTCGCTCAGAGAGAACTCATAGGAGAGACACTTCGCTCAATTTCCCACATGTCTGCCTAGTTTAGGTAAACTATTACTCGCTTCAGCTGATTGACTACTCCCTATTTGACAGACTCTCACCTTTATCTCTCGGCTTTTTATAGTTTCCACGACTAAGTAAAGAATCTTCTGCAAAGATATCGTAACTTCTCTCCCAACCGATGTATCGCTGAAATTCCAGCAATTTCTGGAAGTTTCGTTGTTATTACCAAAGTTGCCAAGTGGTAGAGAAGTTTGTCACCAAGACACCCGGCATCCATTCAGCATCCGTAAGATATATCTGTAAAACTCTCTTTCTTACTAAGAAACTTGCTACGTCGAGAAGCCATATTGCAAATTAATAACGTTAGTGACCAAAGCAACCTCGATTTTATCAAATGAGGATACTCAGCATCACAAAAAATGATATAATCATGAGTTTCTATTTCAAAATAATCGAAATTATCTTTTTTTCAACAGTATTGTTTGCCCAATTTAAATGTTTAATGCTATACTCCTAAAAAATTATAAATAACGTATTTTCATTGATCGTTGTTATATTTTTATTTTTAATCACTATTGAGGAATTATTTGTCTTATGATACACATTGTGGCTTAATTTACTTTATCATTACAGTCAGTAGCTCACATTTTAATGATTATGTTTTAACTTCCATATTTTTATTTTTAAAAAAGCTATTTTTACCCTTTAATAAACTAATGAAGGCATGCTTATAAGACATTCCTGCCTTAATTGTTTTCTTCTTTTTTATCATTACTGTATGTTAAAACTCACAATTCTGAATATTACGGCCTCTTAAAATACTTTACTTAAAATAAATTTAGATCACCATTAGATAGCAGCTACCATGATTGTAATTATTATGCATTATTATTCATTGTAATACCGAATAAAATTTCATTTAAATAAATAGATAAAGTGTTAATTAAGTTCGGGAAATCGTATAATGCCATAGTTTCATCGGGTGCTCACAACTATAGAACTTTTTAGAGCTCGAACACATCAAAAATTAAATGAGAGTACGAATTATATAAGTCCTTCTTTATAAACACGAAACAAGTCAAGTTAAATTAAACTTGTAAACATTTATCATCGCACTGAGTAATTAGTATAACTGTAACTATCATGCACTGATGTACGATGGTTTATTTCATGTCCTAGTTAGTGGATTCTTGTGATACCAGATATTATATGCATGTGAAAGCTACCTTAGAGCGTAATTTATATTTAGTAACTCTGAGCGAAATTAAATTTCTAACGCAAATGTGACATTGTGAAAGTGCATTTGCACTAAATGAAAATGTAGCGAAATTATGACTATAATAACAAGTAACAAACAACGGTAGGAATTCCAGAATGGTTGTCATTGTTGGGAAAGTGTCATCTTCCGAATGACTTACGTAAAAAGCTAGCTGAGTTGGAAAAAAAAAAAACGTTAAGAAACTATCATCACCTGTAACTACGTTTTGTTCAATTTCTTTTCTGATCTTTATTATTTTACTCTTCTTTATGAAATCATAAATACTTCAAAAAATAATAAGCAGAAAACTAATAAGTTTACAAAACTCGGGAGCTAGTAAATTTATTTGGCATCATAGTTATTAACAGCTAATCCTCAACAATGCCTTTGTTTATAATTAACTTCTTTAATATAAATTTATAAGATATTCTAACACCCATCCATTTTGAAAAAAAATGTAATTAAGCGTAATTTTCTTTTTGATATCCGCAACCGTTTTTTTCCACAGAAAATGAAAAGAAAAATCTTTTATCCCAAAGAAATCTGTTAAGCTGTTAACTTCTGTGTTTACATTGTCAAAATAATTTTTTGCATTATCTTTAATAATAAGCTTTATCACATTTATATAATTTAAAGAAAACTGAAAGAAGAAAAAGTGTATTGATTCGTTCGTGAATGCGTTGCCCTTCAAAATCATTTTCGATGATTAAGCTATCAAAGTTATAAAAATTTCATTTCAAGAATTCGGATTGAGAAAAATACATTTTTTACTTTTAATTTTGCTAAAAATTAAGCATCTCGTGCTCCTTTAATAAAATATTCCTACTTTATTCAAATGAGAGAAACGAGTTTCAGCGGAATATTTTATTCCACAAGAGAACTATTATTAAAATTACTCTTACTCTTCAAAGTACTTGAAGTAAGATTGCATTATTTTTAGAAAATAACTTTATTTCTTAATAAGCAAAAAAATTAATTCCAGAACTCATTTCCATAAGCGTGAGGGAAATTCCAATAATGGAGCATTAAAGCATTCTTTATAAAAATAAAACGAATTAATTACTTCCCATTTCTGAATAAAACTGAATGCTTTAGAGGTTTACTGAATGTTCCAGTACAAGAAAAATTGATTAACTATTCAGTTACGTTTTCTGAATTGAAAATACTCTTCAATTTCTAAAACTTTTTACAGGCAGGAACTTGAGAGTTTTCATGGGCCTTTTTTAAGAGTTTGCTTAAGAAGGAAGTTTAATCGGTTTAAATTTAAACTTCTTAAAAATGTTCATACTATTTCTTTATTTTCAGTGAAAAAATATATTTCGAAGTCAATAGAAATAAATCATAAAATAAATTTTGTTGAGATCGCATTTCCTAGATATCTAATTAGCATTTTGTCGTATGAAATCTGAACAAATCTTATATGAGTTTTTTTTAATGTAGTTGCAGTTAATAATTAAAATAAAGAATTTTTTTTAAATAATCAACTTGGGTTTTTTTAGCGTCCTAAAAATAGAAAATAATTATCAAAAATGCAAAGATTGAAAGAAAATATTAAAAAGGTCGGATATTTATAAGAATACACAAATTAAATTGGAATTTTAATCACATTTACAATATATTTTTAATGACCGCTTAGGAATTTTTTTCTTAAAAGCTTCATTGTGTTTCGATTTCCTTACAGTATTGTTTCCTAATCCTCACGCCATTAGGATTTTGCTTTGACCTTCATAAATTTGATGAAAAAATTATTTTCTTATTTTTAGTACACTAATAAAATCTTGTTTAATTTTTTTACTGTCATTTTCTACATTATAGTCTATATTATATTTCATGTTTCATTATTTTAAATATTAAAGTTTCTTGTAATCTTCTCAAATTCACAATTTGGTCCTGTGGAATCAATGAATTTATAAACTGACATTCAGAAAATATCAAAGTGTGGCTTTGATCTCAGCAACATGCAGCGAAACCAAATTTCATAACTTTGGTAAATAATGAATTCATTTAAAACAAATCACAAAATTCAATATTCAACACATGAAGTAAGTAAAGTTAAATAAAGGTGTGTAAAAACGAAAGCAATTTCTTACACAAATTAAAGCATTTCAGGAGTAAAAAGTTAGTTCATTTTTATCTTTTAAAAAATTATATATTTAAAGTTTCTGTATACAAAGAATCAGGTCTTCCATAAAAAACATGAAATATTCATTTTACTCGGATATTCTCTCAATTCAATCATTTTTTACAACAACTAATTTCAACTAATAGGAAATGAAGATTTCAATCCAAAAAGTAATAAAGAATATTAAGAAAGGATATATACTTTTTTAGGGGATCTTCTGTTTATTTCATATAGATAGTTACTCGTTATAATACTGTAAAGAGCCATAACTTCCTTAAGTGAAAATGGAAACAATCTTATCAATCCGTATTATTTGGCTTTTACAATTATTATAACGTTAAAGTACACATTGCACATTCGGGAATGACGCATAATTTACTATGCATTCGATAGCTTTTCCGATAATAATAATCAATGAAGTGGATTACCAATTCTTTGCTTATGGTATGAGTTTTCCAATAACCCAGTAACAAATCCTGACTTGAAATGTTGGAGTTAATAAATCTAGAATTTCGAATTCAGTACTCTCAAGCCCAGGAATCAGTTTGAATTATTCTAGAGATATAATTTGTTGAAATATTAATAATTGTCAAACACTTTTATGCAGTTTGTGTGCATCGCATTAAATATATAAATAACATGATGCTTTGGAAAAAAAGATTTATTTGGTTTAATATATATAATTTCAATTAACTTTAAGAAACGTGTTTTTACACCTTACAGGGAACCATCATTAGAATAAGAAGTTTTTCAGATATAATTCATGCTTTGGATGAGAGACATTGTATGCCATATGAAGCTAATTATTCAGGCAGCTGCACAACTTATTTTTTAAGTCTGAATTCAATATTTTAAGAAATATTCTATTTCTATCAAAAGTTCGTTAAAATACAATTAATGAATAATATTTAGCTATATTTGTATGGTGATTATTTTATCTTTATATCTTTTATTCAATTGTTATCTAGTATACATATACATTGTCTTTGTTGGATATTACTATTTGACAAAAGAAAAGTCAGCACAAAACTGATTCCTAGTTTCGAAAGGTAACAATTTTAATGCCAAAGGTATTATTGAGCTCAAACGTTCTCATGAGTTCTGTAAATTGTTAATAGAAGTTAAACTGGATGTGCTAATTAACTGTTAAACGGAATACTTCCACAACATCCTCAAAGATAGATGTCGACTAGAATGCTTCTAGCGTTGATTACAAAAGCACCCAGTCAAATATTTCATTCCATTTCAACGTAAACTCGAGCGTAGATGGATAAACATCTAACTTCCGTCCAAATGCCGGCTTCTCCTTCACAAAACTGTTTTGATAAGTTTCATCAAACAACAATTTATTTGTTAAAGGTGAGCCCCATTTTCTGTGTCACTATTATATATCTTCCGAAATCAGCATTAAAGATTCTATGATTGGGTTGTTTGGTTTTTATAGCGCAACAACTATTTCCTTGACTATGCTACTCCAAACTAAAATTCTAAAAGAGAGATATGAAAATAGTTCTTTAGGGAGTGCCAAAAGTATTTTTAAATCTATAATCAAAATTGGGCTTTCAATAAGAATACAATACAACAGAATATTAAAAAATGCCTATCTTAATCAGTGATTTCATACCAATATTTTGCCAACTTAAGCTAAACCTTGGAGATAGCCTTATATCTGTTTGAATGCTAAAACATTTAGAAGCCATTTTTCCAAATAATAAACATTCGGAAAGCTCCTACAAGGAACAAAGATTCCCTTAACCAAAATATACAATAACCTAATGCAGAAAGATCTTGACTATTTGGAGGACATGTAAAAGTTCCATTCTTTCATAGTCTCTAATTTATCTTAAGCCATTTCATACATGTCATGTTGGAGAAGAGCACTCGCTCCAGTATCTGAAGAAGAGTGCTTTCTTTAATTAAGCAACGTAGAATCTGTCCAGCTGCTCACTGAAGATTGTAAAGGAAACAGACTGACCACTGGTAAGATCTCTAAATGAATGTCCAGTTCAAAATTCCACCAAACATGTATATACATTTGTGTGAACAATACTTTAAAACTGATTTGGCTATCTGACCAACCTGTCCCTTTTTAACAGAGTATCCAGATTTTGTAGATATACCTACTTCTCATCGTATGTCTCCAATTTGAAAAACAAAAAAAAACTAAAGATCCTATAGGATTTCAAGAAGATTTCTGCAGATTTTCCCTCGATGATTTGTTTGCTGTGGTGCCAGTTCATAAAGTACCTATTCATACTTTTACTCTTTTTGCTGCTTATGCTGTGTTCGCCTTAAATTATCCTTAAAAGATTCAAACTTTCCCGAAAGTTTTTGAGTGTTGGTGGATGAAATCTTCTATATGTTCCTTTCGAGATTCATAGCTGCCTCTCTATAACTCCTGGGTTTCATTTCAAGTGTTGTCATTCCTTGAAGCTTTCGAACGAGTTTTGAGTTGTTCAGTCACTAATCACTTCATGTCCTTCAAATACACCAATTCTACGAGAAGCTTCAGTGATTTTAAGGTTCAATTTAAAGTAATGCTTTAGGATAGATAAAAGTTGGTATAATCTTTTAACAGAAAATAATTTTAAATAGTCTAATAATATTAAAAGGTTACAGGCTACTTTTAGTTACCTTCTCAAGGTTACAGATAATTCCAGGCTTCTTGTTTCTTTCACCTAATCATAGTTTGTCATACATTGTGTTTTCTAGATTAAAATAATTTTACACCCTATCTAAGTCCATGAAGAAATTTCCTCAGTTATTTTGAACTGCTATACATCTTTCTAACCACTATATCTCTTTCCACCCAAATGTCATTCTTAATTACTATTATATTTTATTCCTTTTGTTTCTTCACTTCAGAAATTTTATGTTTTATTTTACATTCTTTTCATTTTGAAAAGTTCGTATTTTATCTTGTATGCCTTTCATAGTGAAAATTTTGAGTTTCATTGTATGCTTTTTCATTTTGAAATTTTGAATTTTTTTTTATTTATGTTTTTCATTTTGAAAATGTTGTGCAATTAGTTTTCATTTCTTTTTGTTTCTGCAATTTCAAAGCACTGTGTTTCATTTTTATCTTTCTTAATTTCGAAAGCATTGTCCTTTATTTTTTTATGCTCCTTCATATTTTAACTACTGTACATTAAATTACGAGACGACAAGTTTATTCATGTCCTCCTGCCTTTAAGCCCTGTACTCAAGAATTATCTCTATCACGCACCCGTAAACCCTTTAATTATACCAACATGAGCTTGTGCTCTGTAAATAATTGATCTATGTCCCACTGTGGCCATGTAACTTCAATGGCTTCCAATTAACGGTTGGGTGGTTATAAGAAGGCAACTATTCGTGGGTCCACGCCCCCTTGAGAGACGTGGGTTTCTCTCTTTCCGCGCACATCCGCATAAACTGCAAATCGGAACCCAAGAGATTCTGATATCGGGGGTATATTGTGATATCTAAATCTATATATCAACCTTCATACAATCTTAAAATGTAAAAAATACTGGAAGAGTATAAATTATTGAAAGCCATATAAAATTTCATATAATACTGTGGATTCAACATTAATGATGAGCAATTATTAAATGCTAAGTTCTAAAAAGCGAGCATGCTTTTTATACACTCTAATAGTTATCTGGGTATAAATTTTTATAAAATATTCAACTAATTACATATATCATGATATTTTAATATCGTGGGCTGTTTTTGACTTAACTTGCATACTCTTAACCAAGATCATTTACATATCTATATACTTAAAGGATGCAGTCCCTGGTATTTAAAGGCATACGTTATGGAGATCTCTCCTTTGTCAAATCGTCTGAAGGCTTTCAATTCTTAATTCAATAGCTTTAGATTTATATGACAGCTTCATCATCCAATCGCCCTTTCTGTATTTTATTACACGCATCGATGAGTTATTATTAATCCAATATCTGCATTCCTTTTAAGGATTAAATCACTTCCAATCACTATTTTAGAAGTATTGGAATTTTCAGATAAATCTTGAGCCTTATAAATCCTTTGAATTTATAAGGCTCAAGATTTAACTTCCTTAAGTAAGGCTTCAGAGCAGCGATTATCTTTGCATCAACGTGTTTCTTCCACAAACTGCCTTCTATTGAATAACCATATCAATACATTCTTTTGTACATGTTCGTATAGTATTGCAGGCGCCTCTCTTCTCTTTTTCAAAAATGACTCGGTGATTACTACCAGATTATTTTCGGATTTACAGTTATTTTACGAATTTTTGCAGATCTAGGTAGACTTGATTCATTTGTTCGCATTTATCTGCACGACAAAAAACATGTTGATATTCATTTCTTATGAGTAAATATTTTTGAATTATTTTTTTATCCCTAATTTTTTGAGTATTTCCGCCATTTACCAGTTTCGACTGTATGTGAAGTATAGAAAGGCATTCTTATTCCACTTCACTTGCCTCGACTCAGTAGAGAAATCTTATTTTCGAATATTGTATTGCAGGTCTGCTTCCCTGTTGAGCACTCGCACAGAGTAGGTTTATTAATGAAATGAATTCCCAAATTTCACAGGACCACTTTCATCACAAAAGTCTTAATCAGAACATAGAAGGCAAAATAACTACATTCATTGCATTTCACAGAAAGCTGGAAAAGCTAGTAATAGGATCGTTGCTTTTCAAACTAAGAAACATGGATACAAAAATACACGATTTCTATTATATTTATTTAACTTGATTTTCTTCACTTTAGTAAAATTGGAATAATATAATCAATTTTTTCACTCTTTTCCTTTTATGCTAAATATTTGAAATTTTGTAGACTTGTGTATTTTCGAGGACAATACATTATTTTAATATTTTTAAGATTTACTAATCAATTAATTGACTGATTTAATTAAATTTTGTTTCCATATGAGACACAACACCTTCGATAGAATATGAGAAAATATTGATTACGACATTCCACATTATTCATAATGATGGATTATAGATCAAAGACTAAAAAGTAAAAGATAATAAAAAAAAAATTTTAAATGTTACTTCTTAGTAGATTAAAAAAATTTTTTAACTTTTTACTATATTTCTTTACTTTTGAGTGCCCGAGATACACAAACAGTAACACGCAAACATAAGAAAATATCCGAATAAGTTCGTGCAAGCGAGTACAGAAATAAAATATGTATGAAATTCTAAATTTTAGATCAATATGAATTCGTATAGTTCATCTGTCTGTCTATCTGTAATCACAATAACTCAAGAGAAAATGAGCTAAAATAAAAAAATTAAAAAATGACAGAAATCTTTACAACGATAGTGTAGTTGTGTGTCGAAATTTGAGCAACATTCCCTCAAAGGATTTTCAGCTGGATCATAAAGAACTATATATATTCATTTTTGAAGAAAAATTTTACCAGATCGAGCAATGAATGTACCTCAGTGCACGAAAAAAGGCCTTTTTTATTTTTAACATCAAATTTATATTTACATTCTTCACTATAATTTATATTTTTAAGTCTTTATGTTATTTATTTTACTTGAATTCGACTTCTATTTATCGGGATTATTTAACGTAGCATCATCCAATCATTTGTCAGACTTCCAGAAAATAACCTAGAAATAAAATAATTTTAAGAGCTGAAGTTTGATTCTGTCCCCTGTATTCATGCTAATATTTAATTCAAAGTGCTTAGTATGCTATAAGCCATTTCATTAAAATATTAAGTAACTTTATTATGCACTTTTGTTTATTTTCACTTGTTTCATATTTTATAAAGGGATTTTCGAAATGATTTTTCACGTATGCTCTGATACAGTCAAGGTTTTTTTTTTTTTCTAATTTTGCGCATTTATGTGTTCTTGGTCGCAATATACTATTTTAATATTTTATTAACTTAATCATCAAGTTATCGAGTGATTTAATTGAATTTTAATTTCGTATAAAAATCTACCAGATAATAAAAAAATCTCTTGAAAAAAATTTATTTAAAATTTCTATTATATTTATATAAAAATGAATAATAAATTAAGGAATAAAAATAAGAAAATTAAAAACAATCTTTCAGTACTTTATAGATAGGGATTTTATAAACTATTTTGTTCAAATTTATCTTTAAATTTCTTATTTTTGTCCATTAGTTTGCATAAATTTATCAAAATTCCTGTATCATAAAAAATAATAAACACTATTTCTCAAATTGATTTGACACAAATTTTACAAACCAGATTCTCAGAGAGAGGGAAGGTTAAATTTCAAAGAAAATATTTGACTTAAAATTTCATATGTATCAATCTTTTGCTTGATCGACCTACGATTATATTATAAGAATGTAATTATGTAATAGGAAAAATTCGCATTATTCTATTATGACAATTAAAAAGTAAACTGTAGGAAAATAATTAAAATTAAAAACCATCTAACGTTTAGCACAAAAATAAAAGTATATATTTTAACAAAAATTCTTTTTATTTACCTCAAAATTGGTAACTTTGCTAATAAGAGTATATTCCAACTATTTGAATACTAACTAACTATATAGTAGTATATTCTGATTGATCAATCAAAATTACACATTTTCAAATACATCTCCAACCATTTTTTTGAATTCTAAAAACTAGAAATTGGAAACAGATAAAAGAAAAATATGTACGATTACCTTATAATAATTAAAGAATAAAAATTAATTTAAACTAAAACAATCTGTTGTTTAATACATTAATATTAATAAAATAAATAATAGTAATTCTGATAGTGTTTTTAAAAAAGAAATACGTCGTATTAAATTATAATAATTAAAAGCATTAAAAAAACATAATCTCTTAGAATACTAACAAAAATGTGCTTTTTAAAACTCTTTTTTTTTATTTATCTCAAAACTAGCAGTTCTGATTATAAGAATGTATTCTAACTAATGCTGACATCGAATAAACATTGATCAGTCAAAATTTGACATTCCCAAATGCATCTCCAACCACTCTTGAAACTCTAAAAACCAAAACATCTTAAGCAGCAATCTGAGTTCCAGAGCTCTTTTTTTCTTCGCCAAGCTCTTGGACCTTTTTTTTTTTTTTCTCCTCTCGTTTTATAGTTTTCATTCCCACATTCCAATCTCAACGCAGCTCTTGTCTTCGATCTGAGCGAAGCACGTTCGACTTGAAGTGTTTCGGATTTCTAGTATTCCCGATTATTGATTGAACCGATGCGTATTTCGCAGTCTTTACTTTCAGCGTCAGGCCGATAACGATTAACGACTTCCGTGGAAATTTCGTGTCGAAGTTAACGATTCCTCCCTTTCCTCAGCTCTGGGATTATCAGCGATGAAATTATTAAATGGTGTGTGAAGATAGATGGCACACGCATGGGGTTATTATTTTGAATCGAAGCCTGTTTTCTTTTCCAGTCTTCCTACCGAAAGTGTTTGTTGCAGAATATTCGTTTGATAACGATTATCGATTTTTCCCCAACATTAGGTTACTGAAACCTGAAATTTAACCTCGAAGACCGTCATTGTATTTTTTTTTCATTGTCGGGTTTATAAAGCATGTAGTTTGAAAAAAGAATTGCGTTTGTGGCCAATTATGTTAACGTAAATTTTGACGATGGAGTCATGGCATGACTTTTTTTAATTCATAAATTATGATAGATACTATAACTTCATTTATTAACCAGAGTGTTCTTGTTATGATCTACTAAATTTTCCGGGTTTTTTTTTCTCATATAAAGTGTCGCGGTTGCTTACAGGCTTTAAGCATAATTCAATTCTAAAGAATAAAAGTCATTTTTACAATCGAAATTTTAGATAAAGAAAGTTGTTTTTGTGAATTAAATAAAAAATTAAGATATAACAAGTGGAATACAAAATGCAAATTTATTGGCATACAAATTTTCAAAAACGCAACAAGCTTTATGAGTGAATTATAAGTTTATAAATTGTACGCAGCACGGCAGATGTGATAATAACAAGCATGACCTAGCATCTGCAACAAATCTTTGGATTAGTTAAGAAAAAGTGTTCAAGAAACAGTACCTACTTTAGGTACACCAAACACTTGTTGTTAATGCTGAGTTCCAGATACCATGATCATATCCTTCCCTTTGAACGCTTACTTTAAGTAAGTCAAAAGTTTATTGTCGATAATGAGTCCTACTTGTCATTACCTATCATTCTGCATGCGTTGTAATGTTATTAATGCATCTGAGTTATTATTATATTGAAAATTTGTTGCTCATTGAATGTGTATTTGATATCTTATATGGCATATCCTTATCTCTTATATTTACCGAAAAAGAACACCTTTTTGTGACCTCTATGTTCTATTACAAAATAGTACTTTTTTTGTATGCCCTAATGATTCAGCTTTGATAATGACAAGTAGGACGCATTATCAACAGCAAAGTCTTTAGAGCGCTTATAGTAAAGTGTTCAAAGGACTTATTATCCGGAGCAATGTAAGCTTCGCATTCTTATTGCAAATTTGTGATCCATTAAATCAGTTTTGTACATTATATGCGTTCTATTCATCTCTTTTATCCGATTCACAGATGAAAAAATTCCGTAACGGCCCCTCTTGACTTTTTCAACATTATATCCAATCACAAAAATACTTGTCTTACTAATCATTCAATTTCGTAAAAGTCTTTTTCCAACACCCTACATATGAAAATCCAAAAGATTGCCACTGACAAATCTCCTCTGAAGCTGGATGAATCTCAGAGCTTTAAATTCTTCTCTAATTTCCATTTCATATTACTGAAATTTTATAAATTTACTGCATCCATTTCACTGAGATCTTAGACATTCCATTAAATTCCCTTTTAATTTTTATTTCATCAATTTATGCTATTTATTATCAAAATTTTTAATTCTGTTATTCAAGCTTCAGATTATTCCTCTAGTTTTTTTTATCCATTCCTCTTTATATTTATCAAATTCAAAATGGAAATTCCTTTTAAAATTATTTGTCCTAGTATTATTCAGCCTTCTCGAATGACAGATATACCCATTAACTCCGTCATAAGTTTGATTAAATTGCTTGAAATTTCTGAATTTTATATTCCTCTCCCTCCTGGAATTATCAACGATGAAGTTATATTAATGGTATGTGAAGATGGATGGCATATAATATATGCTCATGGGCTTATTATTTAGAATCTAAGCCTGCTTTCCGGGCCTTTCTACTAGAAAAGATTGTAGAAGAATATTCGTTTAATGATTATCGATTTTCCCTCACCATTAGCTTATGGAAACGTAAAACTCAACTTCCGAGACTGTCGATGGCTTTTTGTTGTTGTTGCTTTTTTTTTACTATCGGGATTTCTCATTTTAATATTGTATTTTTAAGCTTATACATTCATGCAATTTAAAAAATGAGAGTGTTTCTGGCCATTTATGTTAACGCAAATTTAACCGAAGAAAATAGTTTATTTTTAAAGTGGTGATGTTTTAAAATTGTTGGATGGTAATGGATATTGAAAACTGATGGCTCTCGGGGAAAATTAATCAGGATATTTTCCGTCTTCTCACTGCACATGATAAAACTGAAAGGGCATTTTCACTGATCATGAAATGGCCTCTCAAACGATATTTAGGTTTTAAAATAAAATTCTTAATAAATGTTCATTTAAACTTATTAAATGTATGCAAGTTCTAGCGCATGTTAATTTGTAAGTTTTTCAGACACTTTCATTTTGATTTATTGAAATTGTTCGTGATTGTTGTTTGTTGAAATCTGGATTAGTAAATTTTCACTTCAACTTAATAAAATTTTGAAAGCATATTGCTTCCATTTCGATAAATTCTCTTACATTATTTTTATTTTTATTTATTTATTTATTTTGTTTGAACTTTTATAAATTATTTTTATTTCTATTAATTCTGATTTTTCTGTCTTCTTTTTTTAAACTGTTTATTTTCTGAGCATTCCTCATGAAATGAGATTCTCTTAAATACTCTTTAAAATTATATTCTTATTCCCATTTCTGAATTTCAGACACAATCTTTAATTGCGTGAAAAGATTAGCCAAATTATTCTAAATGTCTTACCTTACACACGTGATTACTTACGGCAGATGTATAAGCAAAACATTATTATACACAGATACTTAGAAATCTCTTAATTTTTCATGATATAAATTTCTTTAAAAAAAATCATCAAATTTTTCATTCTTCCTCAATTTGCCCCATTTTTTTACAAATCATCAATAAACATGTTCTTCTTCGTTTGAGTCTTTAATTCACTTAATTTCTTGATTAGTTTCGTAAATCCTTTTTGAGTTACTGACAGTTATTTCGGGGTGTCCGCG
This sequence comes from Argiope aurantia, assembly GCA_026543865.1. NCBI lineage: Eukaryota > Metazoa > Arthropoda > Arachnida > Araneae > Araneidae > Argiope > Argiope aurantia. The sequence continues at coordinate 1,233,169 of JAPMOR010090133.1, forward strand.
CACTAGAGGTATCACGAATATGTGAATGAAAAGCCATCAGACTAATGATGGAGTTGTTGTGTGGTCGACTTACTTCCACTTCAATGATAGGACATACCTCCTACTGAAGGAGTTGTACGGTCACAGGTTATGGTGATAGTCCGTTGTATTCAACTTTTGTTCCGGCCTCTGTGTAATCACAGCTCTGCCATTCAACTCCTTCGGATGCTTGGGCAGTGAAGAGATAACTCGATAGGGAAGTGCATTTCAGAAATAATAGATTGCAAGATTAAAAAATGGAAAATGATTTTAAAAAATGGCTCTTTAGAACCTTAATAAATATGTGATTTTTAACTTTATTTAAACTCTTTAAAAAATTTTAATCAAATTTATTTATTAAAATTTTTTAATTGTGTTTATTTCTTACTGAAAAGAAAGTTACGAACTAACTCCTTCTCGAATAAATAAGTCCAAAAAAGAAAAGAGACACGATGCATTAAAAGATGGATCGTATTTAAAGTTATAATTATGACTACGTTCCTTTTAGCCTCTACTTTTCTTTGATCATGTCTTTTTAAGCCTTTTGTTCTTATTATTTATTTGTTTGGGCAACAGAAAAGATTTTTTTTTTACCTTACTAGACTTCTAAAGGGCGGCTTTTCTCTTGTTCCCGAATTTAATATTTATATTTCATTCCTCATTCTAGAACATTTAAGTATTTATATTTTAATCCTCATTTTAGAACACATAAATATTTATATTTTAATCATTGTTCTAGAACTCTCTTTCAGATTCATTCTTAATCTTTTAATTGTCTAATTGTTGATGAAATTTCAATCATTTTATTCATAATTGCATATATTGAATAAAAAAATCTTATTTTCATTTCTTTATATTCTTTGAACACATAAATTTAACACATGAAATTAGTAGATTCATAACGATTTGTTTGAAATTAAAATTATCATGGCATAATTTGTAATAATATTTTCAAGTGTTGGATAGTAATACTATGGATTGAAAAATTGATTGAATTTCAAATCCGAAGACAATTATATCCAATATAAAACAAAATCAGTAAATAATATAATGTCATGCCCAATGCGAACTGTCACAACAACTTTGATAAATTTATGACTATGATTTTTTTATTCATCAATTATTCAAAAATTAACTCATGCGCGTACTCAAACACAAAATCCCAAAAGGCAAATATTGAATCGAACATAAAAGATTCAGATATATGAAAACGAAATGCGATATATGAAACGAGCATCAAAAAAATTAAATAAAAATTCAAACGATCTCTGAATAATAGAATGACGAAGAGCAGTAAAAGAAAAATAGATATCAACTTTAGAACAAGATTTTGTTCGTTTAATTAAAATTCCAATACGTGCAATCGGAGTCAGAAATGATAGCATGAATTCACTGAATCAAAACTCTCTATCTAGTTTAACAGTTCAGTGCCGGAATTTACCGATATAAGCCAAGTTTATTCAAGCTATACCAAACACATGAATAAAATATAAAAATAGCAGTTAAAATTGGTAAATATTCGAAAATATATATATATTTCTCATTAAAACACATGCTTATTAATATATAATAATATGCTTATTAATTATAATATATAAAAAGCATACGCATTTGTTCAATGAAACAAGAATAATTACAAAATTTATATAAAAAAATATCATTATGTAATATAATTTAAGAGGGTGAAGACGTTTTAATTCTACTGTGGTAATGGTGCGTGCTCATCAAAATTTTGTATAAATGTTGCTCTTCTTTGGACGTGCCAGATTTTTTGCCGATAATTACAGGGCAATTATAAATTGATTATGCATTATAAAATGCCTACAAATGATTATCCCTTTTTTTCATCTGTCTAGTTTTCATTTAACTGCCTTTTATACAAAATAAATTCATCATTTGCAATGTATATACTAAGATGTATTCATTGCATTATAGGTTTTCTTCATTTTGAATTCATAACACTTTTACAATATCCCTATAATTAATCTATATATAAGACTCTAATCAATCTGCCTATAGGCTTTAAAAGTTTTATGACATTTCAAAGAAAAAAATCTCTTCTACAAAAAAAATAGACTAAACGCCCTCCTTTTTTCATCTGTTCGTTCATGTACACACAAATTGAAAACGCAATCGAATGTTAATACCACCATGGGACTACGTTACTATATTTTAATAACAAAGTAATCTTTTCATTTTATGTTCCCCTAATACGCTTGAAATGTGTACTGTCAATTTCATTTTGCAACTCATTGCGCATGTTGCAACAAGAAAAACAGAGTAATTACAAACATCAGATGACTTGATGGATTGCTCAATTACATTTGTCATCTAACTATGACTCCTGTGTGTGTGTGTGTGTGTGTGTGTGTGTGTGTGTGTGTGTGTGTG
>JAPMOR010090133.1:1235677-1250662 GCA_026543865.1 Argiope aurantia
CTTGCATCTGTTTTCTCAAAAGACTTCTCCGAGACATTTGAAAATTCTTAATAGTATAGCTTTCCAAGAGACGTCATTCAAGGAATTATAATAATACTCTCGGGTTTTAAACTAAGCATTGAAGTTGAAACAACACCAGCTTTGGTTTTAAATTAAGTATAGTATTCGACAATGTGTCTTAAACATTTTCAATCGTCTGATTAACTTTTCAATCATTTTCCTTTATGTAAGGAAACAAAGACAGCAATGGGACCAAATTACTAGAGATAGGGCAAGGAGTTGGGAGAATATTGCATGCTTTCTAATGCAATAAATTGATATTTCAATCTAATTTGGCTTTTAATTAAGATGCTTACTATAGCGTGGGCTAACCATTTCTCATCTACGTCCATGTAACTGGCAGCATTATTATTAAATGTTCTGCTAGGTAATCATACATTATATATTAATATTACACATTATATATCAAAAATAAAATATTCATTTTTCAGCAATAATAGCATTATTAAATGGCTTTGTGAAGTTAAATGTGTTACATTCTGTCATGAAATACGATTTATGAACATTTTAAAAATATATAATCTTGTCAAGGAAATAAAAAATACAAGTTGCATATTGCGAAGAATAAAAAAAATGTAATGCAGTTGTAAAATTTTTATTTTAAAAGATTAATTGATATTTTATCGCTTTTATATTTCAAAGGCTTTAAAGCAGAAAAAAGCAAATTGTATATTTCTTTTCAATAATATATTCATTTATATTGTGTGTTTTGAAGTTTCTATTTCTTTTTTTCTGCTTTTCATTATAATAAAAAAATTACTAATTCGATAATTTGAAATTATTTAAATCTAAATTTTTCAATCTGCAAATAGATTTTTAAAAAAATTCATAAAATTGTAGATCTTTAAGAATTACAAGAGAGAAGTTCGCCATCTTTCTTTCCTCCATACTAATTATTTCGTTTTTGAATACATGTACTGCCATAGCCTAAACCAATCCTCTTCCCATGCAAAATTTCATTTATTAATTACTTAGGTGAATCAAACTGCTTGAGTCAACTTAACATCACTTGTAATGTTCATTTTTTATTTATTTTTTTATTTTATTCTATTTTAACTAGTATTAATTGAACGCTAAAAAATGAAAAAATTATTGAAATAATTTCGCTTTAAGTTTTCATTAAAATGGGTAATTGCTCATCGTAATAATCAACTAATCAAGGGAAGATAAATTCAATTCTATCCTCGTGTTACTTCAGGGAGTGGAGTTTTATAAAATTAGGTTTAAATGAATGCAGAAATATCTCATGTCTGGACTGGACTCTTACTGCTATATTCATTATTAATATTGCTATATTAATTATTAATATACGCATTAGAAGAGTATTCTCTGTCCACACATTCTGTGTGATGCAATAACTTTTAGGAACACAAAGCTGGTGAAGAAACATACTCATCTAACACGTATATGTAATATTTTATTGTTTTTAACTACCGCTACATGCTCTTTTTCTAGTTCCTACCATTCTTCCTTCACAGCACTACAGTAGATTTCCTGGCTAATATAATTTTCCGAATTCGCGAGAATTTAGAGAAATAAAATTTTATAATCCTTTCTCCTTTTTAATCCCATATGTGTTTATCACTTCTACAAAATTATTTTCGAGTACACCCTTCTCCCAGTTAATACGCTACTTTCTTTTAAAGGTATGCTTACTACAGGTTGGACATTATGAAAATGTGTCGCCATAATTTTCTGCTTACAAGTAATGTAGAATCTCCTTAACCCGAACCTCATAAATTCGAAATTTAATATTTTCCGAATATCCATTTTTTTCTTCTAAAAATGTATCTTTAAAAAATAAAATAAAGAAAACACTTATGAACCAGAAACAAAATTAATGTTAGTCCTGACTTTGAAGAAATGATTTAATTGGTTTTTATGAATGGATATAGCATTTTAATTAATAGAAACAAAGTTGTTTATCTTCTTAAGCTTGCTTGGTAATGTCATGTTGAGCCATAGATGCATAAGTAGTACATCGGTTGGAGTTAACATCAGCACACCGTACCGCCAGTTGAAGTACCTTAACAGTATCTGTGTGATAAATAACAAAGAAAAAGTAAAAGACGAAAGAACCATACACAAAACACATGAAAGCAAATGAATTACACAGAAAGCAAAACAATAATAATTTTTTAAAAATACAAAGAAATAAAAATGTATCAAATGCAATAAAAAATTAAAATTAAAACAATTAAAAAATTAAAACATCATGAATGAATTTTCGATTGCTACATGAGAAAATCAGTTTAAAGGAATCATGCTAACGGTGTTTTCTTAAAAGAAGATTGCTTTCATCATGCATGAAACGCATTGAACTTCAACAAAAAGTAATTCATTAAAAAAAAACACTCTGCAAAACAATCAACGCATCAATACAACATAATACTGACAGGAAAATGCATACAAAATTAGCGAAATGGGTCCAAATTCGGTTCTTGCTAACTAGATAACAGGCTCTATTGCACAATTATCGTCGTTAATTCATTCCGTAATCTTTCACTGAGTACCCAATACCCTGTCAATACTCATTTGGTATATTTAGAATATTTTATGGAATTTCTCGGATATTCCAAATTTCCTAGAGTCCATACAGAGACTAGCGCTTTTGATACGGATTCTCGAGTTTCCACTACACATTCAACAATAATTAAAGATGTCAGTTTCTCGAATTTCCTCCAGTTAGAGTTCTAGTTATAAAATAAGATATCAGTTTCTCAAATTTCCTCCTGTTGAGTCCTTATTATAAAATAGTGACTTCTATGTTAGACAGCAGAGCACTATACAAGCAAAAAAACAGTTTACAATTACACATTATCCTTTGGAAAAAAATTCGGTAGATTTCCAATAAAAAGAATGTAAAGTGTTATTTTATTTTAAATGAATTATTTATTTGGATGAAGAATTTGTTGCTAGTTTTATAATTTATGCTTTTTTATTTTCTCAATATAAAATTCTAATTGGGGAATAAAATAGAAAAGCATAAAATTAAATTAGCAGCAGAACTCAGAAGAAGAATCAGACACTCAGCAGATTTATACGAAACTATAATTTATAATCTGAGAGAACGCGGATAAAAAGAACACAATTAAACTCATCAAATAGTTTTTTTTAAATGCTCTTAAAATTGGTCTGGGATATAAAATTTATAAGAGATGGGAAAAAAAACAATCAATGCATTTAAAAATAGGTTGAACTTCTTTAGTTAAATACATACTTTAAGAATTTGCCTCCGCTATATAATGAGAAAATCAAATAAAAATTGAACGTAAGTTATTTTTTGAATTTAATATGCGTGGCTTTGGACAAATAATTAAGTTAATATTTTAAATCTTTCTCCAAAGATTATCAGAAAAGCTTAATGGAAGAAGTAATGAATTATTCATAATAGTTTTTAATTCATAATAGTCTTGGAAAAAATAATCGAAAGAACACAATAATTTCAAATGAATACAAAATTTTACGAAATAGAATTTAACAATACAATTATTTCAAAAAAAACAGAAAATTTTGATTTAGAGTTTATTGCAATTACAAAGCCCACTTATTTTCCTCAGGTTTTCATAATTAATGTTAAAGTAACTATAACGATATTTATTTATCCATGTTACTTTATCATAGGCAGTATTCATAGTTTTTCATTTTAGTTTTTAAAAATAGTTATTGTCTGCTCTGAACTTTCAACATATAGATCTTACCTTTTTTAGCACAAATGGAACCCATTCGTATTATTTTTCTTCACAGTAAGACTAGCTAATGGTTAGAGTTTTATATCCGGTGACTCATCCTTTTAGAGAATAATAAAAAGCCAATAGACGTATCGATTTGGGGAATGTTGTGGCATGGAACACCTAGATGTTGGTCTTCTTTTGCATTTTCCCTGGCCACCTGAGAGACAGAACATTTATTGTATCTTATATTTTACTAGAATGAAAGTTCTGTTGATTTGTATTGCCAACAACGACTTGGACAATTTACCGCTTCCTTGAAGAAAAGTAACAATAGTTAAAGATAAAAAAAACTACACATTCATCACCGTTTCTTGGCAAATTTGGCATATCTCTGGGAACTAAACTCTCCTCTCGTCATTCTTGTTAGTTAACTCAATTATTTCGCTTTTTTCTTTCTTTCATAGATGAATGGAAAAAAAACGTGTATGGATTTTAGATGTCTCTCTTTCAAATGGTTGGTTTAAAATTCGACTTCACAAGATCACACATTGAAATTCCTTTATCTAAGTAGTTGATTTATTGTGTTATTGTTGTGTTATCTCATACTTACTAATATATCAAATCCGAAACTACAGTAAGTGCTCTCCCCTCCATTTTCTATTTTACTAACAAAATTATTCCATTTTTTGTGTTCCGCAGAAAAATGAAGAAAAACAGGTATGAATTTTCAACGTTTGTCTCTTTTAATACATGTGGTCTAAAATTCGACATCAGAAGATAACACACTGAAATTCATTTATCTAAATAATTACTTTATGTCTTATAGTGTTTCCATAGAGCGAATATATCAAATCTGAAACTATTGTGAGTGCTTTCTCTTCAACTTACAAACAAAAGTATTTCATTTTTTGTGTTTTGTGGTATAATGAAGAAAAACAAGCATGCATTTTGGACGTTTCTCTCTTTTAAACGATTGACTTTAAATTTGACTCAGGCCTAGAATTTAGATGACAAATTCGCATACCGAAATTCATTTTTCTAAGTAATCACGTTATTGAGTTATGAAGATGAAAAATACCAATATACCGAATCCGAAACAAGAAGAACATTCTCCTCTCGACTGTCTAGCTTACTAACGCAATTTTTCGTTTCTTGGGTTTCAAAATATAACGAAGAAAGCCATATTCAAACATCATGCGTCCGAAATTTGACATATATCTAATGTTTTGGCGACAAAATCACATATCAAAATTCTTTCATAATAGTAATTGCATTTTAGAATATCGGGAATTTTGGACCAAATCCGTCCAAGGATTTGCTGCTATAATTCTGTTATTAATAATCTATAATTCGGCTAATAAAACCACGTAATATAATTTATTCGATTCTTTGCTTTTCTATGTTATAATATTCACATTCATATAGAAGGACAGACAGTCAGATTTTTATTTGACGTAATTCGTCCTAAATTTGATAGGAATCTAAAGTTTTAAATAATAAGAAATCCAAAGTTTTAAATAATAGCCAACAGAAACCGCCTTTCGGTCTCCAGTATGTAAACGCAGTAACTCAAAAATTCAATGACTTAAATAAATGAAATTTGGTGTGATTTTATGATTATAACTGTAGTTCTATGTCAAATTTTGGTTTCATTCGGTCAGGAAAAAGAAGTTCAAAATACATATTCGATTTTCGGGTATTTATGTGTTAGCCTCGTTTTAAATATATATAGCCAAAACTTGCATGATATATATTCAGTAAATATACTAGATTCACGCCAAAGATTAATATTTCGTTAACAATTATTCGCCAGTGTCATGCAATTCATTCTCAGCCTTACCTAAAATCCTCAATTTTATACGGGTGACAAAACCGTTATTAGGGAGTATGTGAGAAAGGTTGGACTACTTCCGCTGGTTTACAATAACTATGCTAGGACGAACAGGGCCATTACTGCAACGAGCGAAGCCACCAGTATTAGTGTATCAATCCTTGGAGGATAGCTTTACAATCCTAGTGTTGATTGAAAAGCGTTAGCGAACAAAGAGCAGAGCCCCGTAATTTAAAATAATCCATTGATATTACTATTCTTTCTCGTGGAAATTTTATGAAAGAACTCACTGATTTCTTTAAATCTATTCCGATCACCTGACTGCGATTTCGTAAATTAGAAATTTTAGGGTAAAAGTACAGACCTACAGACGGTCAACGCTTTGATAGATTAAATTCAAAATCCGCACTTTAAAAGAGAAAATTGAAAATTGATTTATTTTACCCAAGTCGTTACGTTTTTAGATAATCGCGTTTAATTTTTATCAAATTTTACCTACCTAATATCTAACTTTTTGTAATTATCGTGGTCACTTATATTCGGACAGACAGACAGAAAGATTTTTTTTTGATTAAATTTACCTCGCAATTTAGCAAACTACAAATGTGGTCTAAAGACCTTATACTTAATTTAAACTGTCCGAATTTGGAATCATCATGGTCACACATATATAGACAGGCACAATTCCAAAAATATGCCTTTCGGAATTAGTTAAGTCCGAAACGGGAAGATTCGTCAAAATCTAGATTTCAATAATTTTTGACGATTGCAATACTTTGTCTTTGTATAACTCGTATGCTAGAAAGTACAAAAAAGTAACATTTTTATAGCAATATATGCAGTTACAAATGAGACATACTGGTCAACTCGCATATATTCATCAATTAATGAGAGAATAATCCCATGTAACACGATTTCGTATTACATGAAAGGAAAGCATTAAGGTTAAACACAAACTCTATCGTGAGCCAAATAAACAAAGTCCGTTATGTGGAGCTTCAAAAGAATCAATTTTTATAGAAAAGTAAGTTTATTTAAACGCAGTATCAAAAATTAGAAAGATAGCAGTAAAAATCATGTTATCTCATAGAAAGATGATTTCCTATCATATCCGAAAATAATTGCAGGCTTCGGTAGTATTTTCAAATATAAAAATAATGTCATAAAACGATTTACCAAGTATTTTCAAACCTGACTGGCAAATATTTGCGAAATTCAGGCGTCGCAATTTCATCGACTTTATCTTCAAATCTGAACAACTTTGGATATCGATTTCCTTTATTTCCATATGGCTATGTACTAGTTCTATATATATTTGGAGAAAATCGAAAAGAAAAAAAATCCTTTATGGGATTTAAAAATCTTTAAACCGTTTTCAAATTCATTTCGAAGGTTTTTAACTGTTTATCGTTGAGAGAAATGTTGTTTGTTCGTGGAAATTAATTATAATTAGGAAGTTTAAATAATAAGCTACAAAATATTAATCTATTTAAAACTATTAGGCTTCCTAAACAACAAATATATTCTTTGTGGGCTGCGAATTCAACATCGCTGCATTGCACAGAACATAATCTCCGAATTGCATGAGTCAACGATATTTTTAATAAACATGCGTAATTTTATAAAAACGATTTTATAATAATAATAAATAACACTAAGATTTTTTTGGCAAACATTTTTTGAAGAGATCATCAGAAATATAACTTCTCCGTATTGCAGTAAATGTATCCATCCACATTGTAAGACAGTACACTGTATATTTGATATACAAAATAGAAATATTTTCATATTTTCGTATTTATTATAATAATAATAAATAAATAAAAGATTCGTTTTAGACTAATTTTCATTGTATAGTTCATTGCAAAAATATTTTCTAAAATTGATTTTTTTTTTTGCATTTTAAATCCTGATATGATAATTAAGTATGTACAGCTAATTAAATTAAGAAAATTCAATCAGCCATTTAGCGTAATGAAAACCTTATAAACGAAAACAAATCCTTTCTCTAGTTATTGATTTTTTGCGAATGCGACCTTCAAGCATTTTTACTCTTTTTTGACTACATCAACAACTAGCTAGAGAAAAGCTCAGTAAGAAAGTTATTTTGCTTCTTTTAGTAGCCTTATTACTGAAATCGAAAGCAAAAAAAATTCTTCTAACCTTTCTTGTACCTCTACTCAAAGCACGAAGCAATTGAACGCAGAGAAGCCAGTCTAACAGGCTCTGAATAAAAGATTCACTTTTTAGTAGCGAATCCTAACATAAAAAAGAAGCACGTAGACAGCTCTGCTATCGAAAAGATTGGACGTTTCGAGACAGAAATCAGGGTTCCAAGTCGGATTTATAACTTTTATAAATCTGGATGTACACAAAGAACTGATTTTTGTGGCAAAAAGTTTGGCTTCTAACTTTTAACGGAGAATATTTACGGCTCAATAAAAATGGATAACATAATCTTTGATTTGTTATTCCCAGGTTCGATTTCGGTTATGGGTCTCCGCCTCTTCTTTGTTTAGGAGAAGATTTACGGATTCTTACTTGTTGTGAGCTTTAGAAGCTGAGAATACTCCACTTGCAGGAACAAAATCCGCGTGTTAAGTATTTGAGACGAAACATTTTATTCCTGTGTTTCTTCACACCTCTTGGTTTCTGCACTCAGCTACAATCGAATTTAATCTCCCAAACAATATAATTTGGTTTTTATTTTTTTTTTTTGTGCATGAAGCATAGAAGAAGTATCCTAATCACCAGAGGATACGGTATTTCTACGAATATCCACATTTTACGCTTTCTTGAATCAGTAACACAAACCTTTTGTTCTGAATTTCAGTCTGAGAAGACAGTGACGCACGAATAGAGCAAGCTAGACGAAAAAAATTTGGCATGCGGTCTGTACATAAAAAATTTTTATTTCCAACAAATCGACAAAACGAAATAGCTATCTGTTCCTGCGATAATTTAAATGCGCAAAGAGATTGTGGATAAAATTTAGCATTTAGTTTCATCACCAGAATTGTAGATAACCGAATTATGAACCAATTCCATCACTGGGTTGACTATCCATCAGTCAACCTAATCTGGCGCGTATAAAAGCATAACTCATAAATACAACAATTTAAAGGGGGAAAAATTCAACACATGATTTTCTTATAAAAAATTCTCAATCCATAATAAAATCCGACAAAGGATAGGCTGCATGGAATTTATCTATAGTGTAACAAACCAATAACCCAAAAATGCAATAAGTAAGCTCAATAAAATTTAATGTAGTATGTGATATTAAAATCGAATGCAGGATGTTCCAAAAAAAATTTTAACAATTAATTACGAGCGAAGCATTACAACTTAGAACAGCAAGCTCTTTGAAAAAGGTTTCAAAGATAGTATGTTGTATACATTGTACCTACTTGCCACTATAATTGTCATGCAGCGTATTACTTGCAATGGTGACATTCATGCTCCTGTACTGTTGTTTAATTAGTAATTTTTCTCTATTAGGACAGTAATGCATACCTAATTATTTTACTTAATTCAATTATTAATCGTCCCTAGTGGATGTTGCCGCTTCCATTTGTAATCCACGTTCTATTGTAAAAAGAACTTGTTTATTTTTTCCTAGCCTACCTTTAAATTTTACAAACAACCTTTATGGATCCCCTGTATTTATATAACTTTTTGGATCTAATCTGATGATAGAAAAAGTTCGATTCTCTTGGTTATACGATCGACCTTGGTTATAAACTAAGCATTAAATGTGCCATATTATTTATACGGGAAAGTCGAAGTTACAAAACTCTCTCTGGTGTATATTACGAGGATTATTACGAGAATTGTGTATATTACGAGGATTTTGATGTTTTCGATCTTTATTTACTAATAAATTTTTTTCCAAAATGTAACCAATTTTTCAGCATTTGTTTGAAAATGGTATCGATTTAAGCAAAATTTTCCTGGATTACAAAGTCAAAGAAAAATGTCTAAACTGAATGTTAAACTGTAATGTCTGAAAATGTCAAACTGTAATGTTAGCTTGTCTACGTTCGATCTGAATGCCTTTCTTAAAAATAGATCTTCGATTTATTTCTTAAATATATTGCAGTTTGTTGTTTCATGACATGTTATAATAAAAATGTACGCTAGCATTAAAATTAAAATAAATAATCCAATTAGGTAGAAATTAGTTTTTCTTTCACAAAGAATAATGCAAGTATCATCATTTATATCAAAACATCGTATATCAAATTTTCAAAAACCTGTATGTGCTGGCTAAATCTGTTCTCAAACTGTTCGATGTTACATGAAATTTCTACATGCTGCCAAAAAATAGTATATGCTGCTGGAGAGGCTTTTTTTTATATATAGTAGGGTATGGTCCATGCTATATTATTGTATGGTATCGTCTATGAGTGTTCCAGCTGTGACGTCAAATTCCTACATGCTTTACTGTGAGGTTATTGGCATACGTCATTTTAATATAACAGCGATAATATGTCGAAGATATGCAAAATTTAGAGTAGTGATATGTATTTGAATATTTGAGACATACATTTGAAATGAATGATATCTTGGGCTATTGTGTAATAAAAATGGTTTAAAGATCATTCAGCTAAGTTGACTGATTCTATATTTTACATTTTGATTAATAATTAGCTCAAAAGAGTATATATGCTAATATAAATACTGACTTAAGTGGTTAAAACTAAACAGAATGTGACTTCGTTAATATCGCTCTCCAAAATAAGCATTAAAGAAAAATAATTTTCATCCAAACATTTATATCGTAAATAAATATTTTTAATTCTGTTTTAAAAGGTTTCACTTCATGGAAAATAAATGGGAAAAACTTAGATCACTTGCATTGACATTTGAATCAAAATATAACAAATATTAATTCATAAAATGTTGTTAAAATGTATATTATTTGGCTCACCTTGCACTTTATTTCTCAATATTCTGGAAAATAATTCTTATTACGAACCTATAAAGCAATATTTCCTCTGTAATAAAAAAAAACTGATGCCACGAAAATTGACTTTATAAATTACCCCTGAAATACATACAAAACAGTTTGTAGATGTTTTTTTTAACTCAATATAAATTTTAGATGTATGTATTTAAGGGATTTTTATCGTATTTTCCTTATAGTTCTCCACTAATAACTCCTAAATACGCTCCATAATATCTGATAATCTACATAAATCTTTAATATATATTTTCAGAATAGTCACAACTTTATTAAAATACTAGTGTTCTGGATGAATTATAAATTTGATGCAAAAAAATAATCTATACTGGATATCCGGGTTAAAGAGCAGGAATCGAACATCCAGTTCGACTTTTAATTTTGTGATTAAAATATCTTCTTTGATTAAACTGACTTTATTAAAATCTACTTCTTTTGAGAAAAAGATGTCAAAACAAGTCATTTGAATATGATGATTTTTTGCCGTTAGATAATCATCATTGCTATAATTCATTCATTCATTTTCCCCTTTTCAGAAACGAAAACAACCGAACCACCGAAATGAACACGAATAGCATATGATTTGAAGATTATATCGATTTATAATAAGATTGAAAATTATTTAATTGGAACAAAGTAATTATATTGAATTGATAACTGAAATACTTCCTTTGCATTCTTGTTAATGGAACAATAAAGTCTGTAAGAAGCGATAGCGTTAGAGTAGAGTGGAGTGAGATAGTGCCTGGTGAGTTGCAAATGAGCCAACCCGAAGGAGCATAATATGCTTTACGATTATTGTACAATATTGTTCTATATTGCACAATATTCTATAATATCATGCGATATTGCGAAAATTGTGGGCTATTTTCAATATTGTTAAATGTCTGTGTGCTATTAAGGATACTTTTTTTGCCCCTCCCGCAACATTATTGATTCACAGAAAAAAACAGCAACTATGCGTTGCCACAAATTAGAGAAATGCCAAAGATTTTCCATTGTCACTCAGAAACGAATACCCAACACATTTTTTAGAAAAAAGTTAGGGCATTATTTCATGTTGTTCATGTTATGTTTCTTTGTATTGTAAAGAAAGTATCCAGAAAATTAAATTTATTGATTCAACCCTTTCACTAAATAAAAATCATATGTATTTAACCCGAAAAAAATCAAGCACATTTCGACAAAACCAAAGAGAAAAAGCCTTAAAACTCAGGTTGCGAAATTTCAAATTCCGCTTATAAATTTCACCTAACTTTCATCAGCATTTTCGACATTAATTTTTACTCCTTTTTCATCATGCACTTTCATGAGTATAACGAAAACGCAATTCTCTGCATGTATTCCTAATTCTTTGTTTCTCGATGCAGTCTCTACTTAAAATCCCTCTCATCATCTTTTAAAAAAGATATAAATTTAGACGAAAAATAATTGAGATTAAACATAAAAAAAGGTTTCTTCAAAAAAAAGTCATTACCATTAAGAAATAACTATTTCGAAATTTCATTACGTAGAGATATTATTGAGCTGTGGCCGTTTTACTGCAAAAATATCTTATTAAAATTTTGCCGTGCAATTAACGAAAGTTTATGACCTGAAAAATTAACTCGGAAGTAAATTTCAATTGACGCATAATATTTTTGAACCCCAAAGATTTGATTAATTGCTTAAATAAAAAAACGCATTAAGAAACAGCATATGTATTTTTAAATGCAATATGAAATTTTCTGTGTCACAACTACAATACTCAATCCTTAAATTCTGTTTAAAAAACTGTTTCGCTGGAAGAGATAAGAAATTGCTCTTCTTGTCGTCAAGGTTTGCTTAAACTGTGACACCATCTATTGGAGACATTTGGAACTATTTGGATAATAAAGCTAGAAAAACGACAAAGATGGAGCCACGGGAGTATTTTTATGGTTCTTTTCAATTCGAAATTATAATAAAATGTCTTCTGTATCCAGGAGCTCTCTTCAGGGACTTTGGTTTATATAAATTTTGAAACCCTTTCAATTTTTATGACTTAATGCTTTAAAAAAAATGCTTAACAAAGGAGATCCTATGGCCCGGCAACAATATCTACATAATAAAATAATTAAGTAGCAAAATAAAAGAGGTTACTGATTAAAATCATTCTGCTTTACAAATCGGCTCCAAGTACGCCAGCTTGCACTTGTCCCCGCCCCGATATGGCATGATTAATTTGTTTGGTTATATTATATAAAAAACTGTATATTTTCTACTCTCCACATACATTCAATACAAAAAAAACGATAATAAATGTAATTA
Organism: Argiope aurantia; assembly: GCA_026543865.1. Taxonomy (NCBI): domain Eukaryota; kingdom Metazoa; phylum Arthropoda; class Arachnida; order Araneae; family Araneidae; genus Argiope; species Argiope aurantia. Next base: position 1,248,498 of record JAPMOR010090133.1, read on the forward strand.
ATTAAGTAATATAGTTAATAAAAAATTATAAATTACATTATTTAACAAATAATAATATATAATTTAATTAATAATAATAAATTATATATTTAATAAGTAATAATAATAAACATGCCCTTACACTCTGTACTTTATTTCATATTCTTAATTTTTTTTTATTTATATGATACATAAATTTGCATTTGAATTTACAATGCAAGATGCATATGTTTATGTAGTATTATAAAATCGATTGTTGCCTTGTTACAAATACAAATCATATTCTTTATTTAAACATAATCAAAATTATAATTAAGCACCTATCTTTCAAACTTAGAATAAAATCAGCACTGTTAATTCTGAAGTGCCTTTCCTTCAACGGTTTCTCTGATTACAGCCTAATTAATCTATTGGATGAAACAAATCTGTATATATCACAAATAATTCAGATCGGCAATGATTTTGATTTTTTGATAAGGACACTCGTTTTGTATTAAATTCATCCTCCTAGATCTAAATATATCTTAATTTTGTCTTATCTTTGAAGTGAAATTATATCAGTTGCAGTTCAGAAGTGCCAATACAGTTCTTTCAACTCAGATGCACTCTAACTGGTTAAAAGTGAAAATCAATGTTTTTCTACCATCCGTTCGTGTCATGTTTGCGAACTGCTTTCTCAGTTAACCTGCAAATTCCATACGATCTGAGAGAAACGTGTTGGACGTTTACTCCTTCTAGTAGCATATTTGTCGGCTTTAAGAAATTGAAATAGAAAATGTGGTAAAAACTACATAGCTTCGATTAAGTAGAAACAACTTTTTTTAAAGAAAAATAGTCTTTAAAACTAGCTTAATTTGCATCATTTTAATATCACGGGTGAAAATGCATTTTAGAAAGATGTACTTGAAGTACATTTACTTGACATGCGAACGAAAAGATTTAGAATGTAGTGTGAAACTAGATGCACCTCGGTGACAGAATCATTAAGGAGAGTAAATGGCGCGGGACTTTAATTTTATTTATTTTCACTTTTATTCCTTTCTTTTTCTCATCCATTAACTTTCGGCTTGAAAGTCATAAAGTATACTCAAATATATTGTCTTCACTATGACCCCTCTAGATTAGCACTGAACTCATCATTGACTCAATGACTCATCCCTTGGTATACTACTGCATGGTGCTTTCATTAGGAATCAATAAACAAAATTATAAATTATATGAACCAGTTTTCAGAAGGCCATTCTACTGTGTGTCTAGATGAGTTTCGGTGATTTTTTTTTGTAAGAACTCTTAGTGTAATGTGTGTATATTTGTCAATTTTAGTGTATTAGTTTAAAAGTGTAGAAGTGAAAGCTTATCAAAAAACCAAATATATGCGTTTCGTATGTTTCATGATGGAAAATGTTTTTAAAGATTATTTAATTTATTAACTTTTTAACAAAGAAACTCCTTTCCTGGTCTTTAAATTATAAACAACAGATCACCCTAAACGGCCAAGTCATTAACACAGGTTTAAAAGGATGTATATCAAACCAAATATATGCATTTTTGGATGTTTCGTAATGGAAAAAATTCTTTAATGATTATTTAATTTATTAACTTTTTAACAGAGAAACTTCTTTTCTCGTCGTTAAATTATAAGCATCAAATCTTCCAGAACTTCTCAAGCTATTAATATAGGTTTAAAAAGATTTGTTCAATTTATTACAGATATATGGTTCTATGACTGATATGCTGAGTTTAATAAGTAGTCAGCTCAAAAGAACAAGTTAAGTTTTGTTTTGGCTCCTTAGGTTTATGTGCAATTTAAGGTCTCTTAGGAGTAGAATATAAAATATGTGAATGGAGGCTATTCAGAGAATCAAGCAAAAAAAAAGGTAATTCGATGTAAAATCGTATCATCATACATCAGTACAAGTCGAATCGTAAACTGACATTTAAAAAAAGCCGAATGCTACTCGAAAATTTATTGTTTATCAAGTAATGGTTTACACTGTTTATCAAATAATGTTACCTCTGTGAAGGAGCCATTCTCGAGATAAAAAAAAAATACTGTATACAAATATCCTGTAGAAGAAACACATTTAGTAGCTCAGCAGATATTAAAATAATCCTTAATCTCGCATATTCATCTAAAAATAATGAAAAACTTTACCAAACAATTGATAAAAATGCTGTTTTAAATA
>JAPMOR010090133.1:1250672-1275911 GCA_026543865.1 Argiope aurantia
TTGTTAAGATATACAAGATAATTATTGAAACAAGGAATTTTCTTCCATTCAGCTGAGTTCCTTTTCTCTGACATCAACAGAAACATATATGATGATTTTGGTTTTCTTATTAAAAAATTTATAATTTGCCGCAAGCATTAAGGTTATGTGTTCCTAATTATTGCTTTATCCTCTGTTGAATAAATCACTATCCACCCTATTCCTTTTGATTTTATTTTTTAACTATGGCACTCATTTACATTCCATAGTTTCTAAATTAAATTAGATTAAATTCATTGGTATGACAAACCAAAAAATTTTAAGAAATCCGATATGATACTGTAAAATGGAATTCATATTTGTACGCAAATTATCTTGAGCATACTAAGTGTTATTGAATCTAATAATACCCTCTGATATTTTTATACTTTTTTTGTACACTCTGGTATTTTTATACTGATATTTTTCTGATTCTTTTATACTTTTCATACTTTTGTATTTTTATATATTTGTATACTTATAATTATGTAAGCACGAGATAATATTAATCACTTAAATTTAATAAACAGTTAATAAAAAAATAATCTCTCCCTTCTTCACTGATTAAGCAATTCATATGATGACCTGATTTTCTTGATTTCCAAAGTTTCTACCATTTATTCCCTTACATGAAAGAAAATTTAAACGAAACTCCTTAGTTTGACTGCAAAACAGAATTGCGTATTTTCATAATACAAATATGCATTTATTTGCTTTAGGATACGATTGTTTCAATTGACTTTTTTTCTATCCATATCCAGTCTCACAATGAAAATATTTTTGACAGTATAAATGGAATTAATCAATCAAAATCAAACAATTCTTATATTTCGAACGAAAAAGAGTGCATATTCTGAAGTTTCACGAGGTTTTTGGTTGTCTGAGCCCTCGTGAAATGACGAAGGTGGCAGATGGATTAAAACCTGACTCTCTAAACTTCCATATAACAACAGTAAGATTAAATTTGTTCTAAGTTAAAAAAAAATTAAAGAGAACCAGTTCCCTACAAATAGTACTTCGGTACAACAGAATATCAAATCCGAATTGCGTATTACGAAATAAATGAATCACAAAATTCTATGTATTGCTGTACACAGATAGTATATTATGTATAAGAAATCTAACTTAGAATTTTTCATCCACTGAAAATTATAAAGTTTTAAAACATCATAAGGCAAGGATTGTTTGAAGAATTACTGAAAATTATAAAGTTTTAAAACATCATAAGGCAAGGATTGTTTGAAGAATTACTGAAAATTATAAAGTTTTAAAACATTATAAGGCAAGGATTGTTTGAAAAATTACTGATGCTGAAGGAAAGGAAAGAGAAACGAAATTGATTTTCATTAGAAAGAGAAATAAACCTCAAGTGAAGAAACTGGAACTTTGAATAGATATCTAAAATTTTCTTAAAGTTTGCGAGAAAGTTCTGAAAGTCATCGGCTTTTCTTTCTGAAATTTTTTTGGCCTGTTACTTTAATGGTAAAATGAATTCAAAAAATGAAAACGGGAATTTAAATCTGAAAATTACTGGGACTGCTGAGCCATTTGGATTGCATACAGAAAACTTCATAAGCATGCTCTTTATATGCGAAAACTAAAAGAATGTATGTCATTATCATCTTCCCACACGATGAGAACATTTAAATAGAGCTTTGAGAGAGAGAAAGAATGTGAATTGAATTCCTAAACAGGTCGATGCTGCTCCCATCCAAAATAAGCATTTTTCTCTCTCTGTCGCTGGAATTTAGACTTGGAAAGAAAGAAGACCATATTGGATATCAACAAGTGGGTTATCAACACCAGCAATAAGCGTGATATAGATATAGATATAGATATAATAATTTAATTGGAGGATTAAATTGTCTTTTCTTAAAACCATCTATTACGAAGTTTCTACTCAGATATTTTGCGTTTAATTGACTTTTGAGAAATGGTTGCAGCAGTTAGCTTAATTTACGAGAATTTGAATAACTTTTTTGCTTCATTTATTAGAAAAACTTTAGGTTTACTTGGCAGTTACTTACCGTTGGTAGAATAAAAGCAGCGTTTAATAAATTTCTTAAATGTGATTCATTTTTGAATAATTTCAACTTGCAGCTAAGGTTAAATTCAATTATAAAGACCAATATAAGATCACGTAATATCTGTTTTAAACAGTTGAATCTAAACTCATTGGGCACCTTCTAAGCAAACATAAAAAGGTATATTATAAAGATATTTGAACAGTATATCATCGATTGTGGTGGTGACATAAGTTCTAACCTTATTTCTCCTAACTTTAAAGCCTTCTAACCTTATTTCATCAAAATGAAGGCTGCATCATATATTTTGGCCTTTTTTCAAAAACAAACTATTGATGATGTTTCTGTTTGGATAATTCACTTTTTGTCGACTTTTTAACAGCCACCACGATCGATAAATTGTGGTAATAGAATACACTTCTTCAATCAATGAATGAATATCCGCAATAAAGCAAATATGAAAAATATATGCAGATTCGTAATTAACGCATGCAATTAAACTTGGCAAAAATTTATATGACCCGATATTTTCGGCAGCTCGGTTTGAATAGGGAAGAGAAATAATCCTTTTCTGAAAGAGAGCATGTAAATCTTTTATAAAAGAAACAGTTTTCCTACAAATCTCATGCTTACAAATTTTCATTTACAAATGAAAAAAACTTTATTTTGAGTTTTATTTCAGAGTTTCCTTTATATTCCCATAGGACTACTGTATATGGCTGAAGAGCCTAAATTTAGCGAATCATGTTCTAAACTAAAACAATCAATTAAGAAGTACAGTTATTGATTTGGATTTAAAAAACTTCGTCTCTATCGTTGAATTTTTCTGACGGACACATTTTTAATTCAATATTTGACGTTATAATTATCTGATTACTTCATGTTTCTTTTCTTATTACTCGAGGCTTCTAATAATTTAAGCAATTTATTTTACACTGAATGCTATTGAAAGTCTTCTTTCTGAAGTGTTTTTATAAATTAGAGAGGATTTCAATGCACAATTGTAATATATTTTTCATTAATTAAAACCCACTGATGATTAAATCCACTAACTATAGATGACATTTTTTCCATTTTCTAAGTTCTTTCCAACCATTTTCTTCACTGCAAGTTTATAAGGTTTCAATAACATGTGCATTGTTCATTGAAAATTTCAACTAATTGCCAAGGAATCCAGAATTCACTTTTTTCTATTGCGTAAGAAATTTTAAAATTTGGATTTTATTTTTATTTTTTATTAAACTTAATTTCATGATTGAGCTTCTGAATGAATTAAAGCATTACATGGAACTTGAAATAAATAAAGCACTTAATTTTAAGAGTCTGTTTTTTTGTTTAGTGCACAAAATTAGTAAAATGTATTTCAGTCAAATTCATTAATCCCTGATCTTTATTTGTAATCGAAAACATTATTAGAATGAATAAGAATTGTGAAGCATCGAGTTTTCGTAATTTTATTTGTTGTATTCGAGTAAAAATACAATATATAACAAAAAAATAACAAAAATTATTTAATACTCGGGTGAGATGTAACAATATGCACTTGCACCTAAAATCCGAAGAGAAGTTATTCCAAATTTAGTAATTTCCTTGAATTTTATTTTTGATTATGGAAAAATAAACGAAGTTCTTCTACATCAAATACAAAACTTAAATGATTATATTAGATTGAGCCAAAATAAATCATAAAATTAGAAAAATCATTAAATTTTTACTTATATGACTAATAGAGATTAATGAAATAAATAGAGGAAAGTTTAAAGCTATCTATAACATATATAAAATTTCTTTTCAAAATACACAATGTCAAAAAAATTATCATTCATTATTCTTTTGAGCGAACTAAATGCCTAACTACATTTAAAGACTTTTCTAAAATTAAATGCAATGCTAATTTGATAAATTAGGGAAAGAGTTTCGATAACGGACATTACGAAAAAGTAACTGGAGACTAATATTTATGCCTAAATTTTCCTGATAAATTGCATCATAGTAAGTAAATTTCTACTAATTTTCTTTAAAAAAAGGGAGTTAACAAGAAACTGATGTAAAGATAATAACAAGAATATCTATCTTTTCAAATCCTTTTTAAATAACCACGAATATCACAGAAATGCTAGTTTAACCTTTTATTTTTTGCTTACTCATCTTTTTCAATTCTTCACTTTATGTACAAATGATTGTCTTGATGTCTAAACATTCTTGAAGGAATGGGAACCATTGGTTTAGCATTTAGGATAATGCGAATGAGAGTTATTCTTAGATGAGGTACCTGAATTTCTGTCGGATGAAATTTCTACAAAACCTTTTATCATCTGAAAAGCACTTGTGACTTAAATAACACAGATTTGCTGCGTTTTATCATTTGAATGTATGCTTCAAATCTTTACATTTGTTGTGATAAATCTTCAACAATCTTGATTAATTCTATCTCTGGATTTTTTTAATAAAATCTAATGAAATTTTATTTTCAGGGACAAATAAAAGCTATAATTTATAATTTTGTGTAAAGCGTGATATTTAAAAAACTATAATTATATGCATTAAATATGTTTTTCAAAAGTTTCCTAAAGTTCTAAGCCTTTCTTTGTAAACCTTGTACCTTATTATGTACGTTGGCGCCCAAAATTAAAATCTCAAGCGTATGTTTCACAATACTTCAAAATCAATAACAATAAAATGGATAAAAATTAAATCGTATATATTTTGAAGAACGGGTAGTACACCCCGTTCTGAATAAATAGTGTTTAGCATTAATTTACTTGCAGAACGTGAAATTAGATCTTCCAAGTATATGTGTTGGCATTGCTTATTTATAGTCTTAAATTGCTAAGAAATTGTTTCGTAAGAAATGAAGTTTAAATTATTTGGCGATAATATAGACAAAAGAAGGATAAAATTGACAAACAAAGATTTTACATGATAGAAAAATGAGGAATTTCTAGCTAAAATTAAGCTGATTTATAAATTCTTATGATTGACATAAGGCTAAATCAAAAGACTCTTCCACTCCCAACTTTTTCATATATTTTAGCGCTATGATTGTTTTGAATTTATCCTCGTCGTATATAGTAATCTAATAGGATATGAACTAGATTATATTTTGAAACTCTTCCCTTAAATTAACTGGGTCTAAATTTTGATACAAACTTGTTCTTTAGATGTGAAAACTTCTTTTCAAATTTCATGTAGTTTCATTGCAGTTTTCAATTAAAATATTCAAACTGCATATATAGACAAACAGACAGATTTCTAGAAGAATCAGATCCATAATCGAACACAGATCAAAAATATTAATATGAGAAATCACAAATTGAAATTCATCCTTCTAGCTTATTGCGTTTCTGAATTATCTTTTTTACATATAAAAAGAATGGCAAACTATTAAACAGGTAATTCATTGTCGGATTCTGATAAAGATCTACTATTCTAGTGATAAAACAATGTTCCAAATCTCATCCATCCAGCTTGTTGCATTTTTTAGTTGTAATTTTTTTTTATCACATGAACGAATATATAAACGAATAGATTTTTCTTTGATTCCTTTTGTCAACAATGACGGGTTTGTCAAATATCTATAAAACTACATCTTGTGTAAAGACAGGATGTAGTTTTTCAAGATGACAAGATGTAGTGTAGTGAAATGTTAATACAACATTTCACTAGTACAGTTCGTAGCGTTCTTAGGTAACTACCCTCACTGAGAGACAAAAAGGCAGTCCAAAAAATTTGGGGAAAAGTAAAAAAAAAAAATCTTAAACGAGAGATTCGTCGAAATCTCAAAACCCAGTTTTTAAACCACTTTAGTATTTTCTCTTTCTATACTCCTATAAACGAAAGTAATGAAATGCGCATTCAGTATTGAAAAATCAAAGCCTCATGCCCCCCTTCTTGTAAAGTTTAATTTCATCAATCATGACAAACCAAGATTTCTTATTCAATTATAACTATTTACTGCCTATCTGAAATCAAACTAGTCTCATCAAATAGCATAATATGCTTCAATTTACCTTTCCTGACTAGTAACTTGCACTGACATCGCATTCCTGTCTGTTTGGCATTCGAATATCCTTTAATTACTGCTTAGTGAAAATTCCTTTGTTTAACAGGTAACGGTGTTGTTCAGCGAAGTGCGCAAGCTTCCCTAATTACTGCCTTTCTCTGAGGACTCTCTCCTCAGTCTTCTCTCCGATGTTTAATTAAGTTTGGCAAATTCTCCTTCGGAGGTTTAGCGCCCGATGTCGAGTATTGGCGCAGAATTATGAAATTGGATGGGTGGGACTGGAATGAAGAGCGTTATACTTTTTCTGGCGTTAAGTTTCTGTTATATAAATAAGTCAGTAGATTATTATGATAAGTGCACTGTCATCTGTTAATTTATAGCACTTGGAAGAATATGGTACTTTTAAATAATGTTCTATTTCTGATTTGATTGAGATATTTGTTCGCTTTCAACTTGATCTAAGTTTCAATAACACAAATGCAATTATATTTTGTATTTTATTAATGCATTCAAGGGTTATTTCTTTCGTTGGTCTGATTAACTTAAAAATTAATATGTTGACAGGATAATTTTTAATGCGTATCATTTTTTATTTATTAATAAAATTATTAATTCTTTTACAGAAAATCCTCATTTAATGTACATCATATAAATGAGCAATTTAATCACTTAAGAATTCAATTAAACTTTTACTTAGCGACGCACGGAATAGTACATTGAATAGCGAATCTGTAAATCAATCTTTCTAGCTATGATAAGAACATAGCAAAGAAATCGTATTACAGAATAGCGTTTCGACTCTGTAACGCTGTTGACTTGAGATATTAATGTCTCAGAGATTCTTAACGGTTGTAAGTAAAAGAGGAATACAAGCAATGCTTTTCTAGGAAATTGCAAGAACAACTTATTTACACTGCTGCTAGCATTTCTTTAAAGACTACTACTGTTGAAAAAAGCAGATTCAAGGGAAAGTTTATATATCAATCCAATATGGGTTCAAAAAATTCCAATATAGGCTTTACATAGTTAATATTATTGATTCACGTATTCTTGTTCTGGATTTTTTCTTTTTAAGTTTAGCTAGTAGACCTGCAAAAGAGGGAAATATGGACAGGAAGAGAGAAAATTTCTTTATTTTCAGCTAGCGTACAGCATACAAAATTATACTCTGTATTTGCAAAGGAGAGGATTGCAGGATCAGAGTGTCTTATTTAAGAAATTTATGAGCATTCTGAACAATTCAGGTATACTGTATCGAATTTCCTAGCCAAGTCTCAAGGAAAAGGTCTTTGTGGCGAATACAATCGTTGATTTGAAAAGAAACGCATCCCTATTCAAACTGTGAATTTGAACATTACGAAGGAGCTGTTATTGCTACATATAAATTAATAATGGATATCTTCACTAGCTCTCATGAATCTTCTGGAGCTGAATATCTCGCGACGGTCTAGGAAAATATAGCAGGACTTAACAACAACAATGCAAAAATTAATTAAAGAATTTCACCATTTGTCACCTACCTGTGACTCTAATGTGGGGAACTGGAATGCCACATAATATGAAATTTATACAGGTAATCACCCACCAGTAGAGCAACATCCATGATGTTTGCCTCTTGCAAAGAAAGAAGAAACTCAATATCTGATTTTAAAAAAATTGACAATCGAATCATTGAGAAATAGTTAAGATCTTGGGCTTTGCCTACCGTGGTTACTAAAAAGAAATATGGATCGGAACGATTCTATGCTAACCACAGGAAATCAAACGAAGTTACAAAAAAGTAAAGTTACCTTCTAGCATTAATGCATGACACCCTGAGTTAACGGAAAGTGTTACAAATCAAAAATATCTATTTGCTTTTCAAACTTTTTCTGTCCATTCGAGCAATGTTTGCAACTCTCAGTACAGGATCTGCGAGAGACTATATCTGTAATTTCGTGAAAGGCTTCTTTGCAATGCTGTATTTCGAATTCCTATTCCTAAAGGTTTTGGATCCAGCGAGTTCTTTGGCCTATAGGTTCATTAAAATTCAAAATTTAACTTTAGAAAATCTGATGAGTTCGAAGAATAATCCGTTCATAGAGATAATGATGAGCATATTCTATAGATTTAACAATGGCAAGTATTTCCTTCCATGGTACACAAAAATTTCTTTCAATCTTACCTACCACTTGAAGCGGAAAACTATGACACTTGCCTCTAAGGACACTACGATTTTTTTTACCATCATTATTAGACTGTTAAATATTCCTGTAAATCTCTCTTTCCATCGGTGATATTAATATGTCAAATAAACAGTAATACGGATTCATAATACTGAATATAGATTTTGTAAGTTTGGCCAATTCATTAAGCACTTCGTCCACAACTTAGGCTAATAATAAATCTCATCCGTCAAATGTGTGCAAGGTATTAATATAAAACTCATACCAAAAGGAATAGTTTTTTCTGGTAAATTTCAATTTGATTCCTACGTCATTGCACATAACGAAATATTCCTTTCATTTAAAAATTAAGGAATATAGATAACAGAGAATAAATATTCAAGTCGCCCTTAGTGCTTCGGCTTTTATATCATGATGAAAGTTTACCGGTAAATATATGCAAAATTGATGTAACTGAAATTTTAAAAAATACACAGAAATATAAGGTGAAAACACAGCGCAAAAAATATTTATAACCTTAAAAATCATTGTAAATTTCAATAAAAATTATTATCTGTTTAAAAAAGACTATCACGTAATTTTGTGGAGGTAGTCTTTTATTTATGGCGATTATCCAAATAAAATACTGTTACTTATCGTAAAGAGATTAAATTTTAGGCCACTATTTCATTTAAAAATCAAATTTTTGTTGTGAATATAGTTTGTTAAATTTTATCGTTGAAATAAATGGAAATAACTTTAAAAGAAAATAAAGTCCTAATTTAATTCCCAGGAATTAAAGACTCTCCACGGAAAATTTTGTTCCAATTCGATGTTTTTGGAATAAACCAAAAGGAAAGAAATCAAATTTAGTAATTTAATAAAATGAAGATAAAACGAAAACATCAAAATTTAACCACTTGAAATCTTATTTTAATCTCAAAATATCTGACAATTTTGGAATAATATAACTTTCTGACGAAAATTGAAATAATAAGATTCGAAGAAAACATTTTATTAAAACGAAATCAGAAACTTTTAATTACTTTGTTGGTATGAAATACTGAACTGGTTGAAGTCAAACTCAGGACAATGCATGCAACATCCTTTCACCCCCCCCCCACTATCTCATTAAATGAGTATTTACTTTACTGTATCTCATTTGTTCCAAACGCACTCATTATTTAGACACTAGTTACGCTCTGTTGCTGTTGTTAGTACCCAGATAATCCATTGACCGTTTTCGTTCCCTCAGTTCGAGTTTCGTCATTACCGAAATAAATTAAAATGTCTTTTGAAGTGAATTTTAACTTCAATGTCTGAGTTTAGATTTTGAAATAAAAATATGGCTGAAATTCCGAAATAGTTATTGTATTCTTCATATTTTGTTGAACAGAAAGAGATGAAAGAAAAATCATTGAATACAAACATTCACTTTGAAAAGTGGATGATAATAAAATTTCTAAATTTTTTCAGTGCTAATTCATCAAAGAATTCACATTATTTTGAGCTTTCTTTGACGATTCGCTTTAACTACTTCAAAAACGATTACGAGTCTTTAACGATTCGCTTTTGACTACAAATTCTTTGCGAATAATTTTTTAATTCACTTGAGAATTCTACAAATATTCGGTTTTAGACTATGAATTTTAACTCTGGGTGGATTTATTTTTCTCATAATTTTGACTTTCTTTCTTTTTATAATTCGACAATGATTCACTTTAAATCATGAATTCCTTTATGAATACATTGAGTGCTAAGTTAGTGAAAGTTTAGGCTCTGTGTAAATTTTATACATTTTGTTGTAGCTCTAGTATTCTGGCTTAGTGTCCTAGAAAAAAATCAGTGTGAACATATTTAGAAAAAGTTTATTCTGACTACAAAATCTTAGTAAAAAAATTGAAAAAATTGTGATCAATATTTCTTTTTTGATACCGATTGATTCAAAAGATACTAGGAAATAAAGCTCAAATATGTGTCTTACATTTCTATTTTTTATATTTTGACTGATACATTTCGTAAGAAATTTTCGATGAACGTTGCACATTTTAGGGGGTTATTTTTTATTTACAGAATCCCAAAGAAGAAAAAAATGTTTTAAAAAACAAATAAAATAACTAGTATTTCAATCTTCAATCAAATACTGAACGGATTGAATTTAATCTCTGATAAAGCATTTCCATGTTCATGATATCTAGATATATATTATATAGATTTATATCGCTCTTAATAGTTTTAATATCCGGATAACCCGCATCTCCTTTTAAGCGATCCGATGCCGAAAGAAATTCAATATGAAAGCTGTCAGATTCCCACAAATGCTTTGGGAGGTTCACCCGAAATGGGAATTTTGAAAGGTTTTCATATTCAAATCTAAATTCAAGAGGATGAAATTGAAAGTTTTCAGCCCTTTAAAAATTCTTCGTTTCTTAAAAGAATTTATTTGTGTATCAAATGCTTGCATTTTATGAAAGTAAAAGCGTGTCAGTTCGTTCTTTGATTATACTATGGGCATTTTGCAGCTGTTCTTACTAATATAATAGAAGATCAGTTTATTTTTAATTTCTTTTCAGTTTTTAAGATCAAAAATAATTTTATTGCACCAAATAGCATGTTATTGCTTATGGAGAATTCAGTTAAGAAAATTTTAAAGATAAATTCTTGATTTACAATTTAATTGACTATCGTAACTTCTTGCTTAGATAATCGATGAAAAATTGTATTTTAGCATCTGAAACATGTTTAAAATTATCTTCTTATACTTCACAAACTTAAAACTACATTTTTGGAACTGTAAATACATCTTAACATTTTCCATTTGCAAAATTTCTTGATTATACAAAATTTCTTGACTTATTTTGTGCGAACCAACTTTGGCAACCAGTTAGCTTGTCGGAAATATAAGCAATGTTTACTCTAATTTAAATCTCTCATGCATAACATGTTCATGATTCTTTCAACAAGTCTTTCTAAGCATTAAATTAACATACACATAATGCCTTGTTATTTTAATAAGCTTACATATAATCATGTTATTGAACCTCCCTAATGGAGTCAAATCCCAAGACATCACAATCCCATTGAAAGTGGCACTGTGCGAATAATGATTTCAGTTACATATTGCCTATAAACTTTCTTTCGTTTTCCTTTAGCAAAATGTGCATATAGTCTTTCTTTTGCGATTAAAATTATGAGAAAATTTTGGGATTAAATTTTAGATGAAGCTGTGAAAATGGGTAGAATTTCACAGAAGGATTAAAAATAATTGTTAAAAAAATTTTAAAGTTACTATTGTTAAGTTTTTTCAAAAAGAATTTAAAGCTCAGGAAAAAATTGCGCAATTAAATTGGCATCATTAGAAAAATATTTTTTTTGAATTTTAATGAAGTGTAAAAATTATTTTGTCCAATGGTACTGTCAGAATTTATCACGGAAAAGCGTCAAATTGCTTAATTTTTATTAAATAAAATCGTAATTGAAATTTTTTTAAATTGCTCCATTTGCACATTTCTACACTTCAAAATATATCAAAGTGTCAAATTTGATAGCTCTAGGTCAAACGGTCCGGCCTGTAATACACACACAAATATTCTTCTTCATATATTGCTATATCATTCGAAGGCAAACAATTTTTGCCAGATATTACTGCCAATTTAAAATTTTAACACATCAGGAATTGAGAAAAAGAATCCATTACAAAACTCCATCTTTTATGAACATATAAAAGGTAATTAAAATGTGTAATAACTATAATCACCTTTTCGGTACCTAATCATACGCAAATAGAACAAATCTATTTTCGTAGCAATTGGAATATATAATTCAATGAATATGAAGTGTTTAAATCAAATTAAAGATTACACATAATAATAAACATATAAATTGGTGAAATCTGCACGTTTTATAGATTTCTCTAGTAATGCCCATTCATGCATTAAAAAGAATTTGTTTTCTAAGATTCATAAATTTTACAGATCACATTTAGTATAGAAATTATAAAAACTGCCGAATTATAGAAATATATAATACATATAGCATGTTTCAATCAAAGATAATCATTTAAAGCATGAAGTTCACATAATAGAATTTATGGACCGGAAATAAATTATCAGAACTATAAATTGTTTGCCATATGTTTGAAGAAAAATTAAAATAAGTTTATTAAAACCTATCACAAAAATATTTTAGTAGTTTAAAAAAACGGATGAAAATTTGTTTTATATGATACATTTCTACTTCCCAACGAACGCCAGAACTTTATTGTGATTTTAAGGCAAATTCGATTTAAATATCAATTTCTGTTGAAATAAAAAAGAGGTAATTAATGATGTTACGATATTTCTGAAAAATCAGACTTCTTAGATTGCCTTTAAAGTTACAGTTAAAATTAAAGAAAAAACAGAAAAATTAAATGGAAATTATTGCAAACGAATTCAGCTTTCATGAACATTAAAAAAATGCTTTCAATCAGCTTTTTAATCAGTTTTCATGAACATTAAATAAAAATTTAGTATACTCTTATCGTATACTAAAAAAAATATTATTATTTTGAAGTTAATTAATATTTCGAGTTGTATCCAAAACTCCAAACAAAGATATGATACGGAAATGTGAAGCTTCTGAGTATCTATTAAAAAAATTTAATCTGACATACGAGAGCCCAGTTTTTGTTCATAATTAAAGATTTCGAGAACTTAAACGTACTAAAGTTTTTCAAAATTCTTCAGAACTTTTGTATTTTGACCCCAATTTTGGTTTCACTACATTAGCTACTGAGATTTATGTCGAAAATAAATATAACCTCCAAAGTTATTTCACATTCTTTTAATATTTTTAACTGAACATATAAGCAATCATTTGCATTTATTTTTTCTGTAATTATTTCTTGAAATCCCTATATTGCAATATTATTAATTTTAAAAATATATATTTCTCTTGAGTTTTCTTTAATTGCAAAATGGAATTTGTAATTGGAAGAAGCTGTCCTTTGTTTTTTCGCTGTATTCCTATTCTAATATTCGAGAACATTATAAAATCCTTCTTAAAATGTTTGGTTACATTTTTTAAATTTATTCCTTCATATTTACTATCGAGGTATACAACGAAAACAAATAAAATAATTGCATATTTTTAATATATTAAATGGAAATATAAATAGTTATTTAGTATTAAAATAATTCAATTTTTCAATAATTCATTCCACAGACATTTATTTATAATTTATTATTCCTTAGTTTTCTTTCATTGTAAAATATATTTTATAAATAAGAAATTGAAAAAAATATTGTACTTTTAATAATTTCCGAAGATAAATATTCTTAATCTGTTATTCAATTATGCTGTAAAAGCCACAGAATCAATATATCTAATGGTAGATTAAGTATAATAGTTAATAATTAAAGAAAACTCTCAATTATTAGACCATTCTAATAATCATCTCTAGAAAAATCCTTCTATCAATTCATGGCACAAAATTTAGATAAAATTGATTGTTCTAAAATGATAAATTAATTCATTATTTTAGATCCATTTCAATGCAAAATATGCTTTCAATTTTTCATTTCTAACATAACTTTTGGGAAGAATTTGGGGGAAGAGTTAAGGTACACGTTTTTGAAATGCATACTACATTCCTCTGGCATTTCATTTTATTTAATTTCTTAATAACGAGCATAAAAGGAAGCAGGAATAGTTTTTTAATTAACATTTTTTCAACTCTCTTAATGTTTTTATACGTTTGTCATTTTAATATATGCTTCAAATATATACTAACATGGATTTTTGTAATAAATTTTTCACTCATACCTTATACCTTTATATAGAACATCACCGTCTCAAACACCCGTATTGGTGACTGAACGGTTTGATTGGTATGGTAAGGAAGTTTTATTAAATACGAAAATATTTACAGTAGAAAAAATAAAAATAACTATGTACAGAATTTATAAACAGATAAGAAATTATAATAAAATGAAAACATTCACAAAGATTTTCTACTTTGAAAAATTATAGAAAAATTATTTTGAAACAATAATGTGAAGAAAGATATTGGGAATGAAAAAAAACACATGAATTCTGTATTCACTTGCTATCATGACATAGTAGATGATACACCGTGATATAGCAGAATTCTGATTTTTTTTGTTTTTGTTTTTTTTGCATTTACGTTCTCTCGTTGATAATAAACTATTTTAATATTCTTAAAATTTAATTCTCAGGTATTCGATTGATTTAATTAAATTTTTATTCCATACTGGTAGGCCATCTGATAAATAATTTGAGAAAAAATAATTTCAATATTCTATAAAAATTTATAATGATGAATTAGAAATTAGGTAATATTGATTAAAATTTTTAAAAAAGATCTCCACTTCAGCATGCTAGCAAAAATATGTGCTTTAAAAAGCTATTTTTATTAAACACATTTTTTATCTCCATCCTTAATAACGAACATAAAACGAAGCAGAAAACTTTTTTTTTACATTTTATTTCCCTGCCTTCTAATTTATACTTCCTTACTTCGTGTAAAGAATAAAAACAAAGCAAAAACAGCTTTTAGCATTAAATTTTATTTCATCTCCCCCTAACATTTTATTTCAATACCTTCCTTTGGAACAAGCATAAAAACGAAGTCAGGAACAATTTTTTCTGATACCGAAACTTCCCCGTTCGATTACTTATCAGATAATACAAGCAGCCTATCCCCACTAAATAAAATATATATTAGTTGGGGAACTTCAAAAAAGAATCGTGATAAATCTTTTAAGGTGATTGATGAATGGCAGACAGGACAGATAAAGGCAGAGGAAATGGATAAAAAAAAAGAACGGGGTGAAGAATATTGAAAGGGCGAAACAGAAGGAAAGGACCAATAGCAACTGACAACGGGAATTAGGAGGGTGAGAAATAAGGCTACTTCAATTAGGGATCTCCGCCAGAAAATAGCTCAGGGAGAGTTCATGTTTGTTGACTGTAAGTCTTAAGCAAGAAGAATCGAGATATTTTTCAACCAGTATGGAGCAAAAGGTCGTGGATATATTGCCTCGACATACTCTTTTTCTTTCGATATAATGGTTTAAAAAGGGAAAGACAAAAGCTAAGATTTCTAATTGATCAAATTTCTTTTAAAGATTTAATGACTTGTTAAAATATTAAACTGCTATTATAGATATGAAGGCTACTTTGACTAACGATCTTTAGGAAAAATCATGTGTAAAGGGAAGTTCAATTAAGCAAACAAACTCAAGATATTTTTCCAGCAATATGGAATTTGCGATGTATGGATTACTTCTATTTTATGTAATAATCTTTCTGATAAAATAGTTTTTATTAATGTAGGTGAAACCCAGAACAGATATTTAATTATTTCAAGCAATTATATTTTATTAAAAGTTTCAAAAATATATTATTAATAATAGTATTACTATTAATAGATCTTGTCTGCTCCTCCAATTAAGGTCTCCGGGGACAAATATCTGTACAAGTAGTTCAGATTTGTTGACCATAACTCTTGAGCAAGCATATTCGAAATATTTTTAAAATGGTATGGAACAGGCGATGTAAGAAATCATAGGTATGTTAACTTGACATATTTTCTTTTTTTATTTCAAAATAATTGAAAAAGGCGAAAGTTATCAAAGATTTTTGATTATTTCAAAGAACCAAATCCATTTAAAAATTTAAAAAGTCTTTATAGATTATAAAGTAATGAATTACAGTCTTACATTTATGTTTGTTTTCTTTGGAACAGTCTCAGTGTGATGAAAATAAATAAAATGGAAAAAGA
Source organism: Argiope aurantia (assembly GCA_026543865.1). NCBI lineage: Eukaryota > Metazoa > Arthropoda > Arachnida > Araneae > Araneidae > Argiope > Argiope aurantia. Next base: position 1,266,648 of record JAPMOR010090133.1, read on the forward strand.
TAGAATTTCTAATTTCTTCGGGGAAAATATTGCTTTTACTAAAATAATTTAATCAGTTCATTTAATAAAAACAGTATTATTAGCATCGAGCAAAACTTTTGATTATCAAAAACAAAACTCATTCTTTAAAATAATATAATTTTAACTTTCTACCTTCTTGCCCATGAACTGAATATTTCATTACATTTCTAAAATCGAAAACGTTTATAAATATTAAGCTAACTGGTAAAAATATAGGATATGATAGCAAGTTTGGAAGAGAAAGAAATATTTTATTTAACATTTCTAAACATTAAATGATATTATTGGATAAATTTTATACATCATGAAGTATTCATTCCATTTCAATTTTTTAAACATAATGTGAATCAATAACGTTTGTATTTTCATATATCAATCATCACATGAAAATATTTTAATACCCTTTTTAACAATTGTCAGGAAAAAAGGAACCAAATCCCTACATTTCTTGAGCTTTAACAGTTCTAAAATTCCTCTGCATATTGGTTGAACTGGTTTTTCTTAAAACATAAAAATTATAAAATTATATTTTCTTAAAATACTAATGTGATTACGTTAAACGATCCTTTAACACTGCTTGCTTAAAAGATATAATTATATTTAGTCAGGTGGAAATACTCTTAGTTGAAAACAGTAGTCAGGCAATCGTCATTAGAGAATAATTAATTTACCGAGATAAAAGGTAATAGAGATGGTCGTCAAGCCATGTTTATTATTTAATTAAAAATGTCAGTGGGCTTTCTATTTGTAGAGATTTCAAAAGGGAATCCCAGAAAATGGCAAAAGTCTTTTTATTTAATTAGCAAATTAACTAGCAAAATTTTATGATTTCAAAATCCGAAAATCTTATGATTTCAAAATAGAAAAATGTTAGGATTTTAAAAATCATACGTTCGCATCCGCCTATGCAAAACGAAAAATTCACCCTCTAAATATTGATTTACTCACTGAGTAGTTCATTAAAATGATATATTACATATGTATATCACTTTAAACCAAAGAATCATGACCATGCGATGGGATAAACTGTAAAGTTTCATGAATATAAATAATTTATATATTCTCTATCAAGAATAATAATTTTTAGCGATGTCTGGATGCACGTTTTGCAAAATGTATAACAAAATTCCATTAATTTTCGTGTTTTCTGTAGCCATTTTATTGTTGTATTTGCTCTATTGTTCTGAATGTAATAAAATAACTTAGATTTCAAATGAAAGATAGCCGACTCAAAGCAATTTAAATGTAATTTAGGCATTGATAATGCATCATTTTTAGTACATGGAGCAAAAAAAATCCAAACAATGGGAAAAGTAATAAATGTTGTATATAACAGAAAATTTTTGCTTGATTTCAAAATTTTTGTATCAAATCAAAAATAAATATTAACGTTAAGCCCATTTTGCAACTGGTGCAGAACAAAGTCTGATAAATGCAGATATAAATAAAATTTTGTGCATAAAACATAAATATTTCATAGTTTCCAAAAGTTTTTGAATACTACTTTTCGATATTATGAGTATTTGTTGAACGATGGAATTTTATTTTAAAATGATCTATACGTAAATAGCATAAAAAAAAATCTTAATAATTCCAAACAAAGTAAAAACGTTTTCAAGAAAGTTGTGCATATTTTTTAAATCCAACATTGTTTATTGTACAATTAAAATTGAGCTGAAATAAATTATTTTCACATTTTTGAACCATAAACCGAAGAAATAACATGCGCGTTATAAGTGTTTTTCATACCATAATTATTCAAATAATCAATAAAATGAAATTTAGTAAATTACAAAAAAATAAATGCTAGAAATGTTTAAATGATTTTAAAACAAGCTTTATAGCCCGTTGAATTTCATTCTCTTTCACGTGAATAAATTTTAATAATGTTTACTACGCAAAATCATTTGTAAAAATTTGTTATGAATGTGATTTACATTGCGAAAGTCACGAAATTCTTTTATTAAGCATGTCATGAGTCATAGTCCATTTTTCTGAACTTCTATATAAAAACACCTTTTGAAACAAAAAGAAACTCCGTGAGAAAAAAGAGAAAGCAGTATATACAAATTCCATAAAAATATTGGAAAAATACAATAACTGGTCACATGCATATAGAAAAGTTAAGTAAATAAATGTATACAATGTATAAGGTTAATAAATGTGATCAAAATACGTATTTCATAAATAAAATGCACAAAAACGCATAAATATTGTACAAGAAACAAAGCAATAGGGGTAAATCTAAATATATGAAATAAAGAAACGAAAATCTTAATAAAGAAAGATATAAGATTAAAATCTCATATATGTAAGAAAAGTGCATTGAAATGATACTAAAGAATAAAATACAAATAATTGCAAAAAGTACAAATTATACAAAATATGATTTGTTCTGGACAAAAGTAAAAACAAAAGAAAACCAGGTGTCAAGCATTAACTATAATAAAATTACAACAGGAACCTTAACTAAGACTACAGCAAGAACCCTAGTTGGTTGATGAAACATGAAACGTTTTTACTGCATTCCACCAATTCTACTATAAATAATAGTAATGCAGTTAAACATATCAGTAGAACAAATCTTCATTAAAATCATGAATATATGGGGAAAATGGAACTTATATAGCATAAAGTAGTAGAAAACATCTTGAAAATGAGAAGAGAAAGCAGATATTTTATAACTTATTTCATTTCCTGCTATTTATTTGTACAAAAACTTATTTTCATCACCCTTCTTTAGAACTTCGGGGTTCATTTTAAAGGAATTGGTACCTATAAACCAACAAATCCTAATAATCCAATTCCAGACGTTCTAAAAATCCACTTATCCAGCAGGAAAGTTATGCACCTTTCTATGTACAGTCGCATCGTTTATCATGGTGTTAGGAAAGAGCTGAAATAGGCCACTGTCGTTCTTTTAACCGTTCTCAGGAAGAAATGGCTCTCTAGAGAAGATTTCTTTCTTCCCCCTCCTGTTCGATCTATCACACTGACTGTCAATACGGTCCGAAACAGCAGGAGAAGCAAAAATAATTTGGACTGGAATGTTATCCCCGTGTTTGCTCACGTCCAAACGTCCCTGAATCTCTGTCAAGCTCGATTGGGGTGTTGACTTTCAAACAATGCAAGTGTATGCAATAGATCGGTTTGCAACAGATGTTCCAGAAGGACATCATATTACTAGCCTCATCTTTTTCCGTAAGAATTGCTACTAAATAATATGGAAAAGACGTTAATGCATTTGTTGTCGGTATGTCAATTCCCATAGCTATAATCGCCTGCTTCATAGTCTATGAATATTTTGCGGTTTGTTTTGGATAATGGCGGAGTAAAAATAGCAAAATAAAAGTGGTAATTTTTAATGTATCAAAAATTTAAGAAAAAAAAGATATCGGTAGGCAACAACTTAAGCAAAAAAGGAGGAGCATGCATAAAATTTTTGATATGGTTTAAACTTTAAAATCAAAATGCTTTCACTTACATATTTTTTTAATTTTAAAAGTCTAAAAATTTATCGTCAGATCTCAAACCTTTAAAATAATATTGAAAATTGTCTTGCTAAATTTCTGAGATAATCGGCTTCAATTTCGTTCGGATAAATATTTATTTTAGAAATACTTTGACATTTATTTTTTTATTTTTTTACCTTTTTAAAACTTAAATAACATTTAAGTAGTTTAATAAATTAGTTAGAATTATTAAGTAAAGTAGTTATTTATTTTTTAATTTCGCCCTACGGTGTTAAAATGATTAAGTATATCAGTTATAAGAAAATATATATGAAAAAAAAGACTTGAGAATAACCTGTAATTTATCACTTCTTAGGAATAACCATCTTTACTTATAGAGCCTTTTGTCAAATATAAATCCTTGCAATTAAAATATAAGTTGTTCTCCTGGAATTTAACTTTCGAAAATTATAGCTTAAAATCTTCTTCAAGAGCCACAGATTGTGTGAAAAAATGTGTTGTCAGAATTACCTTCGAAAAATAATCATATTAGATCATCACAGATGCTTAACAAATAAACAGATTTTTCAGAAGAAAAATTAAAAAATAGACATGAATAAAATATTTTAGGGAAAAAAAAAGAGTTTTACTTCGAAACTGACATGCACAGGTTTAATTTTGCTTTTACAAGAATATCTTCTAGATTCAGAGTGAAGTATCAAAAAAAAATTTAGAGAATATAAAATTTTTAACGTCAGCGCAGGAATGTTACTATATTCTACTTTCCCATCAATGAAAAAATAAAACAAAAAAATTAGAAACAAATCTTAAGATAAATTTATACAAAATATTAATAATTCTGTAGCTTAATAGGTTGTTTATAAGCTTAATAAATGCAATGACAAGTTAGCCGCAACTTAGCTACATATTCGGCATCAGAAACTTCAGAGTGCGAGCTTAAATATTTTTTAGACAGAAATTTAAGCAATTAAGATTACTTTTGCTATATTAGTGTATATTTTTAAAAAATATTTTACGCTGTCTTTTGTTTAGCAGTTCTCATGTCAAAGGCGTTTTCTGAAATTTATCCATAAGTCACAAAATTGAACAGTTGACGCAACTTAAAGCAACCTGGAAAGTCTCTTCTCCTCTGTCTTCATTAATTCTTCGTATAAAAGTTTCATACCAAACGTTTTAACTCTGAATGAAGTCTATTAACGTGATGTCACTATAAAATGATAAATGTGATTGTGCACGCTAGTTCGCTTTTAACTGTACATTGCTTTACTTTATGAAATGACTTTACATTCGTTCTCTTCCAACAAGATGAACAAAGGATTTCAAAATTAAATTGAAACCACAATGCAATTCATGTATATCACGATGTTGTAAATAAATTCCATTTTTCCGCAGAAATTCATGCAATATTACAGAATAATACTTATTAATTTAAACATCTCCAAATTCGAAATTCTTCTTGTTTTATTCTCCTATTTTGGCATTTAGTAGTGATAAAGTAACCTGAAGAGTTGTTTCTTTCACTGTATCTAAAACAGAATGTTTTCTAGATAGATTAGAAAATTTGGAAGGGTCAGCAGAATGAGTCATTTAAATCAACTCGGAAAATAACGCCAAGTAATTGTATATGAACTCTTGAATTACATTGCAAAGGATCATAAGCACTTTCAGTGCCAAAAGAATTTTTAAAAAATATTAGTTCTCACTTATTTTCAAAAGTCGTTTGATAAAATCTAGGGAGTAAAATTAATATTTTATTTTACCTTTATTCAGCTATAAATTTTTCCTTGACGAACAACTGTCATTACAAATTTTGAAGTTTCTTACAGGGATTTTTATACATTTAACCCTTCACACTCGGAAAAGTAATTCGATGCATAATTTTCACCTAATACAAAAACCTGTTTATTGCTCCAAAAAATAAATAAATATAATTGTTTTAAGTTGAATTCTCCCGTTTAATTAATTTGCATCTTCTTACTACTCTGCATGTATTTTTAATAATCAAAATTAAATAAGTAAAACGCCAAACGTCACCACCATCTTTGATGGTGAGTGAGAATCACCATCCGAGTGCAAAGGGTTAAAATATGTTATATAGAGGGGTCAAGTGATTATAAATATTTTGCAAACTTTGTGAAATAAGGCGCGTGTTTAAGCATATTATTTATTGCTTAGTGATGTCAGTATTCCCAATGAAAACTCCCCACAAGGAATTAAATTCTTCTTAAATATAATATTAAAATTGTTTTGCATAAAACTTTTATCTCCAATATTATCGTTTCATTTTTGTTAGAACACTAATATTAATAAATTGTGACAATACTAATTTTATTCCTTGCCATTAATTTTATTTACAAATACGTTGATTTCTTATTGCATATTTAAAATATATCTCATTATATTGCATATTTAAAATATATCTCATTATATTGCATATTTAAAAATTTTATCCCAAATATTATTATTTCCTTTTTGTTAGAACACTAATATTAACAAATTGTGACAATACCCATTCTATTCCTTGACACAAACAAACATATTGATTTCTAACTGCATATTTATTCGGTTCACACTTCATACCAACTCAAACAAAAGTGTTCGCAGCAGACTAATCTTGTTTATCAAAATCAATTCCATATTATTGTATAGTATGTTTTTGGTTTACCTGTCTCCAGTCTTCGAGCTATAATCAAAAAGGTTGTTCTCCTACCTCGTCGAATCTCCCTCTTACCCTTGGACTCTTCCTCGGAGAATTTCACCGAATCACAGCTCCCGAACTACTTCAGTCCACTTTCAACAACTTTCGCAGCAAGACCAAGGAGATCGAAAACTTTTTCCTTCAGTTCCACGTGAGTTCTTTTTCTCTAGCCCATCTTTTTTTCCTTCTCTCAGTTTCCCTCCTTCAAGAAACCAATTTCTTTCTCTAAATATTAGAACAGCCTAATTTATTTGCTCATAGAATATCTTAAAGGCCAGTTAGGAGTTTTGTCGACCGTCGAAAATTCGGTTCTTTTTCTTCGTTTCTTTTTGTTAATATCCTGATTTGTATTTATAAAAAAAGTATAAAATGTTCAGTTTGAGAAAATATTATTAATTTTGATGGAGAATCTAGATAACACTAAGCAAAGTTGGTGTTGGGGAAAATTATAGTAAGAAATCGCCGTAAAAATATGCTTATATGGTTTTTATTAATCGCCTGATATTTGTGGAAATATTTTTATAAGTCATTTTTATTTTTTGCTAATAGTTTTGTTGAATTTAATATATCATCCTTTTTAATTAATATATTTAATATTAATTATAAATAATATCGCATTTCGTTGAAATTATCCATATCATTTTTGCTTTGTTCTTGACGCACTTTATATTTTTGATAAATATTGCTAATATATGAGTTTTCAAAGTATTTTTCATAATCTTTTATGGGTTTTACTATTTCTGTAATACACAGTTCATTTTGTAAAAAGTATTTTTCATATCAAATATTTTGTCACTTTGCTGCATAAGAATCTGGCAAATATTTTATAAATAGTTTACTTTATAAATAGTTTTTAAAATTTTGATGTATTCGTTTTGACATTAGTTTTTTCTTATCATTTAATTTTTTACTTCTAATAAAAACTTAGCATTTTTTGATAAACTTCTGATTGATGAAGGATGATATATACCTTTCCATATTGCTCAAATATTAGTTGTTGCATATCAAATTAATCTAAACGAATGCACATGTCGGTAGAGGAGTCGGAAAAAAAAAGGAAATAATGGAGCTAATTTTTTAAAATCAAAATTGATTTTTTTTCTACGCATTGTTATAAAATTACTCCTTCTTTGAAATGATTGGAATTGTTGAATTCATTTTTTTTTTATCAAATAAATATTTTTGAACAAGGAAAAGCATAAATATATAATAATTTTTTAAAAAATCAGTTTTCTTTTCGTAATAAATATGCTATATATATTTATTTCATTATATTTGTTTCCAAACTGCTTCTTTTACAGACAATAAAAAAATTACATTCTAAATAATGATATTTTAAAATGTATTTACATTGTTAAACTTGTAGTTTTATTTAAAGTATAATAATTGGGAGTAATATATTTTCCAAACAATTTTCTGATATTTAAAATCTTATAACTCAATTTTCAAAATATTTACTTACAAAGTTATAATTTATAATTTATAAAGTGATGATTAATATATTTTTAATATAAAGTGAGCCATTGTTTGATCATTTTAAAGATAATAATCTGTTAGATTTCAAAATCAATGTTTTGTAATTTCAATTTTTTATTTTCCAGCTGCATCTTTTACAGACAATTAAAAATTTTGATTCTAAGCCCAAGATATTCTAAAATTTACATTTTTCCACCTGTAGCTTTTTTAAAGTATAATAAATGAGAGAGTAATATATTTTCCAAACATTTTTCTAATATATAAAAACTAATAACTCAATTTTCAAAATATTTACTTACAAAGTTATAATTTATAATTTAAAACATAATGATTAATAATTATTTTTTACTTTAAGTGAGCCATCTTTTGACCATTTAAAGATAAAAAGCTATTAGATTTCAAAATCACTGTTCTGATTTCTTCAAAAAATGCACATCATTATTTACATCACATTATCGATGCTTCATTAAAAACCATCGAAAAAAGTTTAAAAAATCACTGAAAATTATTTTCTTATTTAAATCGCATACATTTACATCGTGTATTTTAACCTTTTAAAAGGATACAAAACTTTCTATGAATTAAATAATTGTTTTGTCAAACAAGTGCCGTTACCCATTCAGTGCTCAATTTCCCCAAGACTAGCCTTTTGTATCATGTCGTTTCATCGAAATAGCGATCGATTTCAAAAAATATTTAAAATATTCAAAAAATAGGTTTTGCTGCCCCGAGGCACGAAACGGTTACCGATAACGTCACTTTTAATGGAACAAGTTCTATTTTCATGTTGAGGTTGTTGGAAAACAGCGTTCTGTGAAAAGACTTTATCTTTTCTTCCATAAACGCGCTTTTATGAATATATCTCAAACTTAATCGATTCAGGAAGCTATGAAGTATTATAAAGCAGAACTTGTTAAGGAATTCTCTTCTTGTAAAGGAAGAAAAGAAAACTCGTTATTCAAGAATAAAAATTTTGTACTCAACAATTATCTCTTATTTCCAATTTCAGTGTTTTCAATCTTATTTTATGTTTTAAAAAGGAGGTAAATCAATGTTTTTCAATCAATGATGTTAAGAGCTTTTTCCATAAAATATTGAGAATCAATTTATTTTAAGGGGAAGTTTAATTCTTATAATAGATATAATACGCTAAGTTAAAAACATTTTGCAACCGTTCTTGGTATTTCTACCTCAAATATGTAAATCAATATTAAAAAATGCATAATATATGAAATGCATAATTAACGAGAGATTTTGGATCTCAACTGTTAATGAAATGGAAAGAGTTGGAAAACTTGACTCACCTAATAAAAATAGAATTTATTTTAAAAATTTCACGCATTTCGAGCAATGTTGCAACTTATTAATCATTAAACCTTCCAAAAATAGTCTTGCGAAAACAAAGATGATGGGGAAAATATAAATGATGCTAAGTTACCTCATTAAGCATCGCTAAGTTCAATTATCTCTTCATTAATTTTATAATGTTCGTGCGAGTAGTTTCAGGCGACAAAAGTTTTAACTTTTGAATAATAATAAATAAATGAAATCATTTCGTTGTTAAGGAATTAATATAAAATAGTGTATTATGAAATA
>JAPMOR010090133.1:1275921-1289085 GCA_026543865.1 Argiope aurantia
TTGTAATATATTTTTCATTAATTAAAACCCACTGATGATTAAACCCACTAACTATAGATGACATTTTTTCCCTTTTCTAAGTTCTTTGTAACCATTTTCTTCACTGCAAGTTTATAAGGTTTCAATAACATGTGCATTGTTCATTGGAAATTTCAACTAATTTCGTTGTTAAGGAATTAATTTAAAATAGTGTATTATGAAATACTTTATTGTATGGGTATTTCGATGGATAAATAAATAAATCATTTCGTTGTTAAAGATTTAATATAAAATACTATATTATGAGATTCTTTATTGTATGGGTATGTCGATGGATTTCTCACCTGATCTTCAACCAAACATGCTTTACATCTTACAGTTTAGAAAAACGAAAGTAATTATTAGTTTCAGCAGATAATAAATGTATATTTGATAAATCATAAATCTGAAATGAAAGCACTTAATTTTTCTATAATTCACGCCATGTAAATTTTCCGACGCCACTTTAATAGCAATTGGGAACTATTTTTTAAAACAAAAACGCTAGATAGAAGAGTTTAAATATTATACAAAAAGATTCAAAAATTAAATATTGTTCAAAATAACATTAAATTTTTTTCAGTTTTAAATTAACAAATGACTTTTCTACATGCATTCTGGCTATACATTCTCAAGAATTTCAAAAGTGTTGTACATTTTCCTATAATTAGTTCAATTAAGGATAGTAAAGTTTGCTTCTTAATACAAAATATAAGTACACTTGATAAAATCATATGTATAATATTATTTTAATATAAAGCCTACCATTAGTTTGTCATGTTATGAAGGATTTACTAGCATAAATAAATTACATTTTACTTCTAGTTAAATTATAAATTTTTCTATTCATACACGTTAGAAATTACCACTCGAATAAAGCTTCTAAAAGTGAATATTAAAAAATCCCTCGATTGGATAAAATCACACTGACATCTTCAGTTAATATTTATTAAGGACCTTCAGCAATTATTTCCTTTCGATCGTTTTTTCCTTCGTTTATTTGTAAATATGAGCACATTCACTCAATAATATAATTTATGTCATATTAAGAATGCCGCCAAGAATTTAGAAGAATCCGTATCTAAGTGTTTACAAATGATGAAAAATACATTATACAAAGATAACGGAACATTATTTAGGATTTGCTCTCGAGCTCAATCTCGGAATATAAAATAAATATTGAAGCTGGTGTGTAAATACTACGTGATTAATAGGCCTTAAGAAGTGAGACGATTTTCTATTAAATATATACATCAAAAAACGCATTTAGAAAACATATGACCAACTAAAATTTAACTTCTGCCATAAAATACTGTTATTGAACATTTATATTTTACAAGCATTACAATCAGCTAAAAGAAACTTATATTTGAGTTCTGACTGAAATGTTAATGCATCGATTTCATCAGGCTTAGCACTGATTATTAAAAAGACATCTCTTAATAGAGTATGTTAGAATGTGCATGATCGAAGATTACCAGTCTGAACTCTAGACTGCCAAACTGGTTAAATGAAAAAAAGAAGAGAAAAAAATCTTCACTATTCTTATATTTTCTTTTCATTGTCCTGTTTTCGGGAAGAAAGATCTCAATTTCAAGCTCTTAACCTCCCTAGAAAGAGCCCGGAATTAACTATATCCCCAATGACTCTAGTACTATAGCCATTACTAATTCAAATAATGTCAGCACTAACTTTAAGTTTTAGAGTCTCTAGTATCCTTAGGGTAAATCAATCAAGCGAAGAGACTCTCTTGAGTATCGTATATTACAAACTTGAGTCCAATGTTGTCTTCCTTTACTTTTATTTTAACCGTCCTCAATCGTAAACACGGGAGATACCTTAAAATGAAAAAAAATTCGAAAAACAAACATTATTAAGATTACTAGATTTCTCTCTTTTATTTTCTGGCTTAAGATTATTTATGAGCTTGAGACACAATTAAGAGTACCAAGCTGTTGTTCAATTATTTATGGTCCCATTTCACTCTTATGTTGTTATTGTTGTTTAAATAATCTTTACTTCTTCCAATTTTAAATATGAGAATATCAAATTAACCACATCATTTGATGATAGCAAAATCGATTTTGATAAAAAAAATATTCTAGAATCGATAATCTTGTCAGTGATAAGTATAACATGAATAAAATGTATAATCAAATGAGAGAGATATTTAATCATATTTGTGCAAACAAACGTTATAGTTAAACATTTCATTTCATTTTTCATTAACAAGAAACCTTCTTACAATAGAAGAAGGTTTCTAACCTAATAACCATTGCCTTCTTACAATAGAATTTTATATTATTACAACAGAACATTAAACATTTTATATTGTTACAGAATAGAATTTTATATTATTTAAGTATCATTAATTCGAAGACCGATTATACAAATATTAAATTATCCGTATTGATTGAATTAACCGAATTTAAGGTGAAAAAAAGAAGAATATTAAAATTTCGAAAATAAAGTTAGAGCATGGCCAGACTTTTATACATAATTACTTTTTTGTTTATTTTTTATTTAAATTTAGTAAGTAACTGCAAGTATTATTTACTGCACCTTTTGTTTGTCAAACTTAATTTCGAGAATTAAGATTTTTAATTAGTTTAAATTTGTCTATGTCTGTTGTCTCTTTTTACTTGATTTAATCTCTAATTTTATACAATTATTCAAAATTCTGTATATCTGAATTACGCCTAATTCAGATAATTGTAATTCTACTGTATCTAATTGTTAATTAATTCTTTAAAAATATATAATATAGGTTGACAAAGTTTTAACTCGAAATGAATACGAGGAATGCTTTTCAAAATCCATTCTTCAATAACAGAAAATAGTAACAGAAAGAGAAAATAATTATTTCACTTTTCTTCAACCTCACAAGGCAGAGTGATTTTGTCATTCAACTTAAGAAAAATGTCACTTCCAGACTGAAAAAAAAATGATGAATGCGTTGATTTCATTCTTTTTCTCTTTCTTTCTTTCTTTTATCCTGAATCTCTATCAAAATGTCTAAAAGAAGTATGCGATTAATGCTAAGAACTTCTAAGTGCAAAAGAATTCGAAATGATGCCCCATAAAAAAAGCTAGATACCGTTTAGTTGGATTCCTACAAAAAAATCTCCTTGGTGCTTTAATTAAAACTTGTGAATAGCAATTTATCTTAGTTTGCGTCTTATTTGTCCTTAATTATGCTCTCTTGAGAGAATCAAGTTAAATTTCGTTCACACGATATAGGGCCAAAAATGCCCTTAAATTTTAATTTTGGAATTAATTGCGCAGCTTTCAGTGGGGAAAAAGAAGTGACACAGCTGTTTTGAGACATTACGTTCGCTCATAAATTCCACCGTGGTACAATTAATAGATCTTTGAATAATAGCGAACTCAGTTTTTTTTTCCCGTTTCATATAATTCTACTAATATACACACTCTAATATTCTCGTGCTATGGCGTTGTTGTATATTAAACAATTAAACTCATTTTTAAAATCGCATAGTGTAAAATAAAAGCATCACTAAATAAACAACTTACAATCAATAATTCTTTTAAGTTGAATGGTGTATATTAACATATATTGTTTAATATGCTGGCTGCCAAGCATGCTTTGAAAATTCGAGCTGATAGTATATTATAATGAACATTGAATGAGTCTAAAAACTTTGAAATAATAGATTAAATGTACACTTAACGATGTTCTTTAAAAGAAGAAGAAAATGAGATTCATGTGGTGACAATTGATACATACGTGAAATGTGCAGTGCTACTTTTCCTTTAAAATCAGCTCGTATATTTCGGAAAGTCCAAAGATATGATGTCATAGCGTGAGATAAAGTGCATTTTAATGTTAGATGATACATGCAATTTAAAATCCATAGAAAATGGGAAATTAGATGACATGTTTGAAATGTGAGTGTGTCGTCAAATTTATCTTGACTTGACCTGATTTCTAAAATTTTAAAGTTATTTCAAATGCAATGTTTAACTAATGATAACCATCAAACACAATATTTTCTAGCCTGATTGTACTAATAAGATAATAATCAACAATTACTGATATAGTTAGATAAGCATCCCAATAATCAATTAGCCAAAATTAACTACTTGCTTAGTTAATATTAAATCTGAGTGAGGATCATTGGGATTAACAATATTCCTTAAGAAATCAGTGGCATTTTTATATGCCTTAAATTATACAGTTGAGAATATAATGAAATGTTAGGAGATAGAATAAAGATAAATAAAAGATAAAGATAATCTATCTCTTTTATTATACATTAAATGCAAAAGGGAACACAAATTTTACCAGACATTGCATTAAAGGAAAGACACATTGTTTCAAAAGTATCACCTTTTTTTGTCCTCCAAAAACTCTGTATGGCTCTAATATGCTTATTTGTTTATTATAGTCAATCACTACATTTGATATCGTGATATTTTACTGAATGCGTCATCTGAAACATTTAATTTTGATCAAAATAATTGAGATCAGCAATTTGCTAATAATACTAACACGTATATCATGTCAATTTCATGAAAAAGGTTTCTTTAGAAATTCTTAACAAAAAAGGATGTTTTAAAGAACTTCAGATCAGAAACAAAACAATTTAGATACCACGAATAAAAGGGAATTTGTTTTACCTTACTCAATTTTAATCAGAAAATTATCGTTTAATAATTCCTTTTAATTCGAAAAATATTTCTTACTTAATAATTAATTACTTTCAAAATTATTATATTTAAGCGTTAACCTATATATTACTGCAGAATATATTTTAATAAAAAATCCTCAGGTAAAAATGCTGTAAACAAAAGATGTAAATCTAAAATTTCTGTGATATAACTAAAAAATCTAAATTTTCTGACGTTATTTTAGAGAAATAAGATTGACTAAAAATAATATGAAAATAAATAGTCAGAACTGCAATAACGATCTAATCTGAAACGAGAGTTAGTCCTAATTTAATTTGTCGTTGACGTTTGCACCTCGCTAGAACCGATAATAAGTTTTGAACAATTAACTCTAAAGGAAAAGTGTCCAACCGCTAATTGATTCTGATTGAGCTTTGCTGACACATAGTTCTAACTCAAATTAAGTTAGCAGTAACTGCCAATGCAGTTAAAATAGATGCAACAACAGGACATAAATGCAAACTTTAGAGCTGAATTTCAAAGTAAATCTTCTAATTCTCTGAAATTTACAGCTTGTAATATTGAGTAAAACAGAAAAATTCATCAAAACACTAACTGGTAATGAAAACAAAGCTCCATTTTTAATGTATTTTATAAAAAAAGAGGAATAGATAAAATCTTCATTAAACAAAACGTAGCAGTATTCAAACAGTTTACTTATTTATGTTTCTACCTTCAAACAGAATTTAATTAAAAATCGATTATTTTAACACGAAGTTTGGATTTTTATTGAAATATTTTAAAGCTACTTTCAAGGAAATTGTAGCATTTCAGTGGTTTTTAAGTAACATATTTATATATAGAGTTTCCATGTATATAAAAAAAAATTTGTTGATAGATGATTTCATTTTTTCACGAAATCTACTTTGAAGCAACAATTAAATTAAAATTTTAAAAAACCTTTTCTCACTAAAGATTTAAATCCTATTCATCAAATAAAAAATTCCTATTACTGGTCTCCTAAAAAATCATAATATTCCACTCATATATCCATTTCTTGACCTATGCAGCAACATTTTCTTTTATAAAATTGTTATGCCAATGTATTATAACATCATCAAATTTTCCAAACCTTTCACTCATAACAAAAAAATTCCCAAATTGATTTACCTCTAAATAGAAAATAAATTAATTAAAAGATGCTGTGGACAATGATAAAAAGAATGGTTTCAAAGAATTATCTTTCTAACGAAATAAAATTAAATCTTAAAATATATTATGATTTTCTTCCTCTAGTCTTGAAAAGTCGAACAAAAGCTTCATAAGTGCTTATTCTATTAAACAGAGTAGAATTTATGCATGTGAAATACTTAATGAAAAAATCTTTCATTTGCGTCAAAGCTTTTTCATTAAAATCTAATTTCCTCTTTTAATTTTATTCTTCCTTTATGTTGCCTATTATGATGGTTTTATGTCTCTATCTTGTGAAGAGCAGTATATAACGACAGTAATGAAATTAACTAAATAAAGAACTCCCTTGGTTTGAATGTTATCAGGTGTTTTAGATAAGATAAGAATACATTATTTACCTATAGATAGCAAGAATTCAAGCTCATGGAAATTAATGAATGATAACATTAATGCAGATTGACGTAGTACAAATTTTTTTGCGTCATAGGGTTATAGAAAAAGTGTCGTGAAATTGAACAATTTTCATATTAAATACAAATTTCTGTCGCGGAGAATATCGATTGCATGTTTTTAAAACAAAAATTCTACCAAAATATGCTACATAGGATCGTTTCTTACACTGTTTAACTGAAAATAATGGTGCACTCCGTAGTTTTCAGAGCATTTTCTCTTAAAATTGTTGCTAATTATCGCAAAATTTACTAAATAGTATATTTTTCTAGATTAAATATAATGCAGAATCATAAAAAGTTATGAAATAATTTTTCATTACTTAAAAAATTGATTTAAAAAGAACTAAATAATATAAAAAGAATCAATAATATCCTGAAGTAAATACTTAAGAAATTGATTTAATTAGAAAATTAAATAATTTAATTAGAATTAACTAAAAATGTCAATATTTATGAGAAATTTTTAGATCATATTCACTAAGAGGCCATAAAGTTCATTAAAAATCATTACCGTTTTCAAAATGAACTTAATTAATTTATTTTTCACTTCAAGAATATTTTTATAGCTCTAGAAAACTGTCAAGATTCCTGAATTATATTCAATTCATGATTATTAAAAAACGAATTTTAGATGTACGTTCTAAATTGGCTTCACTTATTTCAGCAACGGCATTCTGTATTAAAAAACTGTATCAAAATTCATAAAAGATAACTAATACATAATTATTAAGAAACCAAATCAAAATAAACACCATGATCAATTCCTCTCACTTTCCCAATAATATTTCTTCTGTCCTAGAAAACTGTACTCATATTCAGGAAACTAACCAATTCATGATTATTTAAACGCCAATTGTAAAATCAAGGTATTGAATTGGCTTTCATCTGTTTTCTAATGATACTTCTGGGTTAGAAAGCAATTTAGAATATTCTCCATACATCCATTTTTTCACAATTTAACTGGTCGTAAATGTTTAGTCATGTTAGCGTTTTTCTGAAGAATTTTTATACTGAAAACGAAAAATAGAAAACAACTTACATGTTCCAGAGAGTTCGTAATATATATTCAGTATACAAAGTCTTTTCTTATAAAATGCTTTACTCAGTAAAATGAAACGACGCTTCGATTAGATCTACAGAGGCTCGGATATAATCCAAATTCCATTAGCAAATAGGTTGCCGAGCAACAAGGGGAGCTCGCAAGTGTTTCATTCAAGATATCAAATCAAGCATGTTTTCCCTTCCTTTGCTTAACAGCTGGCGAGAATGATTCCCCGAGGAGGATATTAGCATAGTAGCTTCCGATATCCGCTTTTGCAACACCGAATAGTCTGCTTTTTTCACCAATCCGATTCTACGATCCTGTTCTTTATCCCTTTACTTACGCAGTTTCAGTACAGGATTTAAGAACTAAGCTTTCCATTATTGGAAAATTTTGCTATAAGATTTCCGTTTTGAAACTAAATACATGTTCATTGGAATGTTTAGCTTGGATCAAATGCTAGGCTTCTTTATGCATTTAATAGATTCATTTAGTATTCCTGAAGATTTTGGAAATGCAAAATTTATCAATTCCTTTAAATAGTTTAGTGCAAATATTTTTATTTAAATACTTTACAAGATACTTCGTTTAGCGTAAATGGATTAATTTAATAAAGAGAGTGAGGAAATGGACGAATGAATACGAATAAGGTACAGCCCAAAACATCTCTAATCATATGTACGTTGTGCTTCACAACAAAGAACATTCCACGAAGAAATTTTTATACATTACTTTTACTAAAGCTGAATCAATATAGCAAGTGTAAAAAATGCTATTTTTTTTTCATGCAGCTTTCTATTATTAGTGTTTTTCACTGCATGAAGTTACATTTTTCATTTGTACGATTATATTAAATATTTTTTACTCAGACTTTTTCAAGTAATATTTCCTTATAATAGTGAATTTTATGATAATAAGCTTATGCTGAAAATAAATGTGTCATTCGATAAAGAGATTGAATTAACTAAGGTCAAAAATTTCAAAAACTCCCAACAATAGAAAATGGATATTTGATAGAAGAAACAGAATTAAAACAGATCAATGAATCAACAGACTCAAATGATATTTATGTAGCCAAAGTACTTGGTACCTTCAAAAACTATTGCAAACAGTAGTATATTAGATGAAAATAAATTAACATACAATTTTCATTTTATTAACTTAATATAAATAAAACTGACATTAAGAAGATACTTGTATAATTAAATTATAATTATAATATATACTAATTAGCATAATATATAAACAATTAGTAGTCTTCAGACTAATATTTGTATATAAAGAATTATCTAATACTATTTGGTTTGGTTTGGTTTGATTAGTTTAAGATCTAAATTTTTATTCGCTTAGGACATTATGTTGGTCTTTTTACAAATAACTTTTCCAATTCAGTTAGCGATGTTTGACCCTTCAATGAAAAGGAAAATCATGGTATGATAAAAGAAATACCATAAAGCTGGAAAATAATCATATATATCAAAATAATGAAATAATATGAAGAAATAATATTAGAGAAAACTATGATATGAGAGAAAAAATAATTCCAAAACGAACTGCATAAATCGAAACCAAACTCAAAATAATACACAGAAGGATTTTTATATTAATGATATTACTAAATACTTGACAATTTATTAATGCTGTAATAAAACACTGCATTTTGTATATCAAATGCAGCAGTTTTAGAATAATTCAGGTGATTGGATAGATGACATTGCGTTTCGCCTTTTTTAAGTACCACTTTCAACCAACGGATTCATTTAATAAAATGTTATCAAAAACGTGACACAGAGAAAATAATATGATGACATCAAGTAAGGAAAAAGATAAAACAAAATACAAAACAATGGAAGAAAATGAGACGATGCCACATTCAGATAGAAAAATATCTCCTAGTATTCGAAATACCGATCACTGCTTTTCCCGCTTTGACAACTGGCAATTAAATATTGAAAATTGTCATAGGAGGGAGAATGATGAAAATCTAAACGAAAAATTGAAAATAAACTGAAAGTAGAAAGCTTGCGAAAGGCGATTAAATGTTAAACAAAAGAGCAAGAAAAAGATGCAAGCCCGAAACAAAGATCGCAAATGTATTGGAAAAATGAAAAATGATGTATTATTAACAAATGAAAACTGACAAAAAATAAAACCCTGAAACACAAGATGGGACTCATCAATGTTTATACACAACATTAAAAGCGTATTCCAGGAATAAACAGAAAAAATACGTAATAGAATCTGTATAAGGCGTTTTGTCCGTCACGTACAAAAGTGCTCCGCGAAGACGCTGTACGCTATTTCTTTGATAGAAAGAGAGAAAATCTTATTTATCTTTATCCAGAGACGGAAGTAAAAGAAAAAGTAGATAAAAACAGATAAATGAGGTAACAGTGAAGTGTATATCCATGTATAAATACAGTATATCTCTTACGTGACAAAAAAAAAAAAAAAACAGTCACACCTAACATACATTAAATTCTCCGTGAGTGCTTGTTTTGTTTTCAAATATCGAAGATGTTTATGGGAATATTTTACAGTAATTCTAGCAATTTCTTGACCTTTTCCATAAAAGCATTGATTAGATTCTTTTAAATGATTGTGATAGTTTATCCAATGTTGTAATTAAAATGTAATTTAAGGCATCATTTCAGAAAGTAATATAATATACAGTATTAAGGTTAAATATTTGTTTGTTATTTAAGCAGATAATTAGAAACCTGAATTATAAATCATAACTCACACAAAAAAAAGTTGTATTAAATTTTTAAATTTCAGAAAATTACGCAAAGAAATCTATTTTCAAAAAGATTATATTTAATAATATAGGTGTTTAAAATTTATTTAAGATTTAAAATGCAAATTATCTTTTAAATAGACTGACCAATTATTTTTCATTGTTCAGCCAAAAACTCTTGTTTTTTTCATAACGATAAAATACAGATAAAGGAAGAGTAAGGAAATGAACTAAGAAATTTGTGTAAAAAACAGTGCATTTTCAACAATAAAACGTTCCCCTCTTTATTATCTATTTTGACAGCACAATGATTCAAAATTTATAAGAATGTATAAATTTTATAAGAGCGAAAATATAGTTTCAAAATCTAGAGACTTTTGGAAAAAGAATATTAAAGCTTGTAATATGATAATGTTGTTTTTTACAAACGAATGCGCATATATCACCCAAGTGTTCAATATGATGATGACGCTTTTTAAAGCCACGATGCGAACAGAGCATCCGAAGATTCAATAAAATAATGTTGCTTTTTGGAGACGTCATACACTAAATGGGATACAAATCTCATATAAACGGAATACAACATCAGAACTCTTATAGTCTATAGCTATTAGCATTACATTATTTTAATACATTTCTCAAGAACACCCTTTGATATTTAGTATCTGATCTGACAAAATAATTATGTAAAATTTTTAGGTAACTGATGTTACTTGAAATCCATACTAAGTACAACAAAGTAATTAAAGGATAATGTATATGCTTTACAAAATAACTAAATATTTAATCTATAAATCCCCCATTCTTGTACCAAAAAAGTGAATTCAATGAAAAAAATGCCTAGATGTGTGTTAGTTCTAAAATTTCTAGATAAATATCTGTGTTTTTTTATTTAACGCATACATTGGATAGGTTCTTTTATCATAAAAGTATTTGCTTCATGCAATGTGTATTCAGCAAATGTCAGTTTTAATATTTTATGAGACCAAACATAATCACAACATGAAAACCTTATTTCAGAAAGAAAGAAATATTTTGAATAAAACAATGATATTACATTTTTGATAATTCTATGATTGTATAAATTTTTTCTTAGAGAAAACAACTTGGAAAGATATGGGAATACATATTTCTACAGCTTTGCTTTTTCCTCTTACCCTATTTTGTGCAAAAATAATAAATAAATAATAATCAAAATATGCATCCCAGATTGTAGAAACGAAAAAGTCACATTTTTAAATCGAATATATACCAAATTATATAGAGATATACTTGAGTAACCTAAATAAAAAAAGAGAAATTCACCTGCTCAGATGTAATCTTTGCTTATCACAAGATGCAAACGCTACTCCAGAGAGAATAAACAACCATTGATAAAACAATGGCGTTACTTTTTTGAATAACAAGTAATGCTGCTGTTTCATCAATTATTGTTTTTTCATAATGTATTTTGTTACCATTAAATATTGCATTCCTTTTCGACAAAGATTGCATATAATATTATGTTGCGTAAAATTTAATTTAAAAAATGATTGTGGGAAAATTATGAATTAGTTTTTCCAAGTAATTGCCATTTCCCATATTGTGTTGTGTGCAACAGATAAAATACAAATAATAATTAAGATATGCATCTCAATTTGCAGAAACTAAAATAAAAAGAATTCTTTCAAATTAAATATATTTTCTTGAATAACTTATTTCGGTAAAAGAGTTGAAATACATTTGGTAAACTTTTGCGTTAATGCCCGATTCCATTTTGAATTGATTAAACATACGAATTAATTGTTTGAATTAAGACAAAATATTAAAAAATTATATAGAAATTAAAGAAGAAATGGAAGAAAATATAAATATTCTAGAAAACATTAAATTTAATTTATCGATGATGAAAAGCGTCTTTGTAAAGTACAGAATTGTTAACTAATTTTCATGTTTTTAATTTTGATAATTATTGCGCATACCTTATTTAAGTATCTGTTTGATTTTTAATTACGTATCAACATATTCATATGCAGATATTAGTTTTTTAAAAGAGAAGACCAAGTTTTAAAGAAATTGAACTGTTTGGTCCTGCCACATCAGATCTTTTTGTCATTCACACTTTCAGAGAATTGATCACTCGCCTAGCCGAGCTATTTAAATACAATAAAATAAAAATAAATACAAAGTGCAGGAAGAATAATTTCCTCTTCCATGGTTCAGCAAACCCTATGTTGTGTGATGGATGAAACAGACAATTCACACACGAAACTCAAACATTTTTTCCTACTTTAATTTCTTCAACCCTCTCCTCCTCGTCGCTTGAGCTGGCGGTGCAACTTTACTCAGGAAAACGATCCGCCTTATTAAAAACCCTCCGAGCGTTTGAAATGAAATCGTTTTTACAGAAAATATTCCCCCTTCTGTTCAAACAAATATATAGCAGCTGTCAGCTGCTGGTGTAGTGATGCATAATTAATACATTTTTGAATGAAGGGAAAATTTCTTGGGATAAAAGTAATTTTCTGATCAATCTGATGGCGAAACTTTCTAGAATGGAGTAAAACTAGGCGACATCTATTTCTAAAAGATAGGGTCTCTGTATATAATTCTTCTTTTTTAAAAAAATGCCATCAAATCTTTTTACTCAAAAATGAGACTAGTTTCTGAAATTGGAGAAACGGTAGAATTTAGAGAAAATTTCTGATTTTCCGATTGTATTTTCTGATCAACATGATGAAGGAATGTTCTGATGCTGAATGGAACTAGACGATATCTATTTTTTAATTCTAAAAATTTACCTTCAATCCTTCTACTTAACAAACCTTCTATGGCTAGCAGCTTTGAAACTGAAGAAACAGTTGTATGAAAAAGAATTTCTGAAGATAAAAGTAATTTTCTCATTACCCCGATGAAATGCCTTTTTAGCATTTTAGCACTAGATTATATCTATTTTCTAACACAAAGTGTCTGCATTATGTGCATTTGTATCGAAAAAATGCCATCAAACTTTTCTACTCGGGAATGTGACCAGCATTTATGAAACTGGGTTAATAGTTGAATATACTCATAATTTCGGAAGAGAAAAGTATTTTCTGATCAACATAATGAAA
>JAPMOR010090133.1:1289095-1320830 GCA_026543865.1 Argiope aurantia
ATATCATCAAATCTCTCTTCTCAAGCACATGGCTAGAAGTTCTGAAACTGAAGATATAGTTCGATGAAGGAAGAATTTTAGAGGATAAAAGTAATTTTCTGATCCACATGACGCAGAAACATTCTGATACGACATCTGTTTTCTAATATAAGGTATAAATCAATCATTCTTATTTTTTAAAAACTTACCATTACCACATTTCAAAAACGTAACGAGCAGATCTGAAACTGGAAAAGAACATGGAACATGACAAAGCAATTTCAAAATTTTGGAAATCACAAAATCTTCCAAATCCAAAAAGATATTTTGTTTTTCTTGATCGACTTGATTCTCAGCTTGTTACTTCCTTATTCATTTATTATTTTGGCTTTCTAATGTTAATATATAAGTTATTATTTCTTGAGTACATCAATCCCAAAACTTTATATTGCTTTTAATGCTTATCTGCAGATTTAAGTTAGATTAATTAATTTAATCTCCTGTTTTGAAGCAACATAAGGACTGTTTTGAAATATATCTGACTGTTTTGAAATGGAGAACGACAAAGTTGGTAATTCAATTCGTGAATAAAATATATATGTAATAAAAAATGTTATTATTTAGTGTTTATAAAAACATACTGCAGTGTAAATAAAATGATAATAATAACAAAAAAATATAAAAAATCTGTAAGACAAAATACAAAGCCATGGGAGGTTATCTAACTATAGTGCTTCTGGATAAGGAAATATTCCATTGCGTTCAAAATATAAACTTAAATATTTTAAAATTTTAATTTTTTTTTTCATTAGTGATTGGAAATTAAATACTAAAAAAAAATAAAAGAAAAATCACAAAAAATTGAAATTGTATAGAAAAAACAGTGACAGACAACTGACGATAAATATTTTAATAAAAGCGTATGGGAAATATTTATATCTGAAAGAAAAACCGCAAAACTATTGAAAAAAGAAGAATGGTGTATTATTTATAAATGAAAAATAATAATAAAGAAAATTCAAATAATGGTATTCAGAAATATTTGTATATAATGATAATATAATAAGCAAAAAGGAATAAGCAGGAAGGAAATGTAGTAGACGCTATACATTGTTTTTTAGTCACGTAGAAACGTGACTAAAAAGCAATACACAATTTCTATTGCAGGAGGAGGGATTCAGCTTCTTTTAAAGGTGGAAGAAATCGAGTAACATAGAAGGAAATCGATATATATAAGGTAGCAGTGATATAAAAATCAATGTTGCATATGCTTTAAAAAAACATGTATTTTTTTAAACACAATTTTGTTATTTTACTAAAATGGTTTGTTTGTTTGTTTTTTTAAATTTTAGTAATTTTCTACTTTTTGTTTTTCCTTCATAATTCATTACTATAAATATTATGGAATCATGAGAAAATATTTCGCAAAAATTCTCTACCTGGTAACACCACTTGTGTAAAATAAAAACTTAATTACATTAATAGATTACATGATAAAACGGAATGTATTAATACCGGATCTTTTCTGTTGCACGCATTTCCAAATAAATGAATATAAATAGTGAATTGCCACTAAGAAAATAAAAATTATAGCCCACCAAGATTGAATGAAAAATCGATTGAAAAATTCCATCTTTAGAAACATTAAATAAATAAGATTGAATAAAAACTGTTTTTAAAAATAGACTAAAAATATTGTATTAAAGAGACTAAAGAGTTTAAATTAATCGGAATAAATAAGAGATAAATAAAAAACTAGAATTATAATTCTAGTTATAAATATCCGTCTATTTTTTTTTACCTTAAACTGTTTAAATTATATTATTTTACATGTACTAATTATATTGGCATTTAGATATTAATGATAATTGATAAGTACTAATGCTAATTTAAAATTCTCCATCAATAATGCAACTGTGATAAAGCTATTATACGACAAAGTTTGAGTTATACTTAAACTAGAGACATATTCTTCCTTCCATTTTTGGAACTTTACCATGTTTTGAAATTAATATCGCACATGTATAAGGAAGGATCTTATAGCTGATATTTTTTTTTTCTTTTCTAGAATGTTTTGAATAAGGATCCGTTAATTCTATGATATATCCGTATTACTCCAATAATTAACTTGATTATGAAAAATAGTAGTAATCCCGCCCCAGAACATCAAATTCACTGGTGAATTTTATGTTAAAGAAAACACCTAAATTACTTCATTTCGTACTTTCTTAACGCATTTAACGCTTAATTATTGTAGAAAGTTTTGTATAGAGATACTTAAATGCTAACTATATGGTATATCTGTATTTTTTTATTTATCAAATTTAAAAAAAGATCATTAGCATAAAAGTAGTATATTTTCCACCTTCATCAAAGCAGAATCTCGTTAAATTCACCGGTATCATAAATCTCCCGTTAAAGAAAATACACAATTTACTCCGCTTCGCTCTTTCTTAACGCAGGTGTTTTCTTCAGTTTTGCATATAATAACACTTCAGCGAACTTAATGAACCTCAAAATTTCGCCGCCGAGTCCAAGTTTTTTTCAGAAGAGTATTATATATTTACAAAAACTAAAGCAAGTAACAAGGTTGAGGCAAAAGAAATTTTGCGTAAGGTTGAGGCAAAAGAAATTTTGCGTTTCTTATCAAACGACCTGAGTGATCTAATACAATTTTTGAAAGTTTCGGTTGAATTTCCTACTAACTTAATGCAATTTGTGTAATAGAAGCATCATACATCACAAAATATGCTTGCAGAATTCATCTAAATGATTAAAATACAACTTTTTGGAAAATAATACTAACAAAGCCTAATATCTGGATCTGGGTAGTTTTGCCTCTTTTTTTCCAAAGCATTTGATTTTGAAGTAATCAAATTATGTGAATCTCACATCTCAAAATTAATTTAATTATGTGAATTTATCAGAACTCTTCAAGAGCAATTTACAATGAAAGAAAAGCAAATTCAAAAGTAGCTCTTTAAGTAGCAAATGATAAAGAAAGAAGCTAGAAAATAAAATTATTAACCAATTAGTCAATTATTCATGCTAATTATATTAAGCAGTATAATGTTACCGACAAAATAATCTTATCATGTATCTCGTTATATCTCATTTCATATTCCATCTTATAATTACTTTTCCGATTATTAAATGCACATTAAAAAATTATTATTATTATTGGATCTTCACCTCAATGAATTGTATTTACTTCTATTTCAATATTTCAGGGCATTTTAACATTTTAGACCCATCAGAAACAAAAGATTATTATGTTCAATAAAGGTTTAACTTGAAATATTATATATTTACTTTAAAATTGCATTTAGTTTTACACTATCGTTGCTTCTTCAAACAGTGGAAATACTAAACGACATTTATTTCTGAGAATCATGGCTGTAAAATTTTTTTTTTAAGTTCAGGAAATACAAACAATCAAAATTGCAAAACTGAATAGATCTTATTAATTTCAAGCTTTGGCAAAAATCGTTTTCTTCTAATAATAGTTTGAAGTTTTTGTCTGGAAGATTACAGATTTGGATCGGAACAATGATAAATCATGAGCTCAAAAGCGGATTTTGAATAATTTTAAAAGTTAATTTTTATTAATACCAGTAGAAAAAGTTTAGTAATATGGTTATAACTCTTATATAATATTGTAAGTGAACAGGAATTTTAATCATATTTATAAAATAATTTTATTTTTAATGAAAATTTAACTCCAATGCTATAAAAGGAATCTAGGTCTCTATTCCTTTTGAAATCAGTCGAATGATTAATTGCACTTGTCATGACTTATTATGTTGGATATTATAATGATTAATTAAGGTTAAAATTTCTTGTGCATTGTTTCTGGCAATATTATATTCAATTACATTACTAGTGTAAATATCACAAATCACTTTTACAAGGGTTTTTTTTTTCTTTTTTCTCTTACTTTTTAGGTACATTACTATCAAATTTTATTTGTCGGATTTGATTTTTGTAAAAACCCTCAAGAACAAAAAATTCTTGTAGAAGTTGTTTAATTATATTTTTGCTTAAGGAAAAACGCGCATAATTTTTTGTGATTAAATCGTATCAGAAGATATTAAACATTCTTTTTCTTGTGATATCCGTTGTGGATTAAAATTCTTTTTCTTGTGATATCCGTTGTGGATTAAGATATTTCTAACATTGCTTACAGATCCATGCATACATACAAATACCTTTTGACTTTTATGTTCTTGATAAAAAGAAATTTGTTTCTTTGTTTTCTAAAAAAATAAATATAGCTTATTTTTATTATTTTCGGCTTTTCAGATTTTTAATATTAGTTCATAATTACAGTAGTAGCCAATGAAGCCATTTGTTACAACTATGCTTATGAATCGTATTTGCATTTTTTATGAATATGGTTTCAGAAATTTAAATTAGGCAAAAACATTTCGAAACGAAGATAGCTTTAATTCGATTTACAATATGAACGCAAGATTGTATCATCTTTAACTACAGTTTCGTGTATAAAATTGGACAAAATTTAGAGTGATGCGTTTTCAATATCCGCTCAAAAAAGAAATATATCTCGAAGTAAATGAAAATTTGATTATGAGATTTCATATTTATAAATATGAAAATGCTTAATCAATAAAAGTGCTTAAAATGAACTTCAATAATACATTTGAAACCTCCGCTAATTCTCCTTCCATTCTGCTTATCTTTCAAGAATGGTCAATCCACTTAGTAGATACAGATTCTTAGAATAGTCACGAATTTTAGGAACTCTTCAAAGTAAATCTACCAAACAGTTTTCCATAGGATAATTAAGTGTTGCGTTAAAGTTATAATTAGTTAAATTTACGCCCCTAAAATGCCTGCCAAATGCATCTTCTGCATATCATTTATGCTTTTAGCTTAACATAAACAACTCATTAGTTATTCCAGCAGCTGTGGAATAATAAATTCATAAACGCTTCTCTAATATAAGTACATGCTTTGCCATCACCATCTTTGCCTTTTTCTTTTGATGATAGATGACTCTATGAGCAATTTACCCAAGTATTTTTATAGATAATGCGCTCATATCAGGAAAAAAAATTTATGAGGTAAACAGATAATAATACCAGAAATAGTTCTCCAGTATCATTTACTTAATCAACTGGTTAACCTAACCGCATTAGCTATTTTCATAAAAATTTAAATTTCAAATCTTCTATGTTACTGATTACGATATTATAATTTTTTATTTTGTTTTTAAGTATTTATATTTTTTTACTTTTATACCATTTGTGCCCCAGTTAAGAATGAAATTAATAAAAGTGGTGCAGGGCAAGAAAAAGATATATTAACATGAACCGTATAGCATACCAATATTAAATTAATGCTCGCAATACTTAATGTTATAATTTTTATTTTAAAACCGATTGGTTTTTAAAGTAATCTGTGATTATTTGAATTAAAAATTCGGACTCAAAATTTCAGTCCAACTGGCAATGCTTGATTTTTTTTCAATTATTATTGAGAGAGATCATACAGGCATTTCGTTTAAAATTTAGAAAAGGTAATTATAAGCTTTTAAATAAGAATTTCAAAAAACATATTTTTTGCCCTTCCCAAAAATGTAGAACCAAATTCAGAAATTAAATATTTACATCTAAACTTAAATGAATTTATTTATTAAGTCAGAAGAAATTTTATATCTAAAAAGTATTAAAGATTTAGCAAAGAGAAAAGGGGAAAATTTTTTTATCTAGAAACGACACCCTAAGAAAGCGCCATATATTACTCGTACCAATCAATACACTTTATACATTGAAGGCTGTAGACAGAATCCGGATTGATTTACTGTTATTGAGTAATAAATTCAGCGCATTTAATTTGACTTGTCTTCCGACACATTTTTTCCAAAAACTGATAAGCTTCATGTGAGTAGGGCATATTTGCATGTAATGAACAGTGCCTACTTTTTGCCTTCATTATGTCTGAATTAATCTTGAATACTTTGAGGCGCTTTAGCATTAAAGGACTAGAAGTGTTTTAATAGTTCAAAAGAATGCTTTTTGTAACGTGAAATACTTCGAAATGCATATTTTCTTATTATATAACTTGATCTGAAATAGATTATCTGAGAGATTTTTTTAATGACAGATTCGAAATAAAAAATTATGCTTAATTCAAAGATTTGATTTTAATTAAAAGTTCAGAAGATATATATTTCCCTAACAAGTTAAGTATTATTTTCTTTATTTTCAGGGGGAAATCTGATTTTACTAATTTTTCTTCCAATAAAATCTACTAATTTTTTAAATTCTTCAAAGAATTCTTTCTAAAATACATATAAAAAAAAAACTACTGCATACCGTATATAAAAATTTTATAAGTTTAATATAAACAATGGGAAGGTACTCAAAAAATTGCTGCATTAACTTTTCTAGTATTTGAAATAAGAAAAATGATGAATTTTTATTAATAATAAAGAGTAACAAATACTTTAATAAATAGGATTTTTTTTAAACAAATATTCTAATATAGTAAGAGTTACCTCCAGATGCTTCAAGCAGATGCTTCTGTGTAATATCCAAATTATTTTCATTATCACTTTCTTCAATTAAGTTTGAATAATTTAGAAATTAATAAATAAAATTATTTATTTACTTTATTTTAAACTGACAGAAGGAACATATTTAGAGCATAAACTTGAATTAATTTGCTAGGATTTTCAATCTTTTATTAATTTAAACATAGTTTTTTTAAATAATAGTTTAAAAGGTCATTTTTAATTTAAAAATTAAGTTCAAAATAAACTTTCTTCATTCGTTTTGTACGTTTCTATACATTATTAAACAGATTTTTACAACTTTGATTGAAATAAAGACTCGAACAGTGTCAGAAACGAACATTCTTACGCATATTCACATAAATAAAATGTTACTTTAAGTGACATTATTAAACATATTTTTACAACTTTGATTGAAATAAAGACTCGAGCAGTGTCAGAAATGAACAATATTACGCATATTCACATAAATAAAATGTTACTTTAAGTGACATTATTAAACAGATTTTTACAACTTTGTTTAAAATAAAGACTCGAGCAGTGCTAGAAATGAACATTATTGCGCATATTCACATAAATAAAATGTTACTTTAAGTGACCTATACTAAAATGTAAATTTACAACATTCAATGATATTTTATTTCAAAAAAATATTAAATAATATACAAGCAAATACTGAAATACTCTTAAGAGAAATAAAAATTTTGGAAACAACAATAGGATTGAATAAATTACAAATTTAAGTACGAAGAAATTAAAATCTTCTAGACATTATCTTGCCCTTTTTTTTCCTTATTAAATTTTAAATGATTCATCCTCCGCAAAAAAAAGTTAAGAAATTACCATTTTAATTTTCTTTGCGAGTCGAATCAATTAGAATTAAGTTGCCATATTGATTAAAATCCCTAAGGCTAGTTCTGGTAAACTGCTATTATCTGAGTGAAATTTTGAAAGGAATATTAATACGTTTGCTTTACCTACTAAGCCCCCTATTTAAACGGGGAAACTTCTTAAATCTTCAACTCCCAATTTAAAAAGTCATTAATGATAATGAGACACCTAACGGATAATGATATAATGGATGTAGCGTAATAAGAGAACATAGATCCGATTTTAATTTCCTGTCAGTGCTATGATTCATTGGCAATCAATTTCCAATTACCTCTAGGAAGAAAGTTAATTCGACATTAAGAAAAGGGAAAACGAACTTATCGTTTTCTTTCCCATATGGTAGCAATTATTTTTTCACCTTGATCAATAAAGGCAAAGCATGAAAGCATTTAAGCTCTTATAATGAAATTTGAAGCTAAAATAAGCTTTGACTGATGTCATTTTTTTTATTCTGCCATCATTTAATTTCAGAGAAGATTGTGACAAATATCAGTGAAATTATTTTTAATGTATTCAAATGCAGATTGAAATGAAATATGAAGAGAAAATTAGTTTTGATTAATATCAGTTTTTTTTCAGTCATTTTTTTTTTCAAATTACTACAAAATATCTGGAAGATGGAGCTTCACTCAGCAGTTTTATATGCAAAGATATATGTATATAATTGTGTTTTTTTGGAGAAAATATTTAGATACGAATCACATGCTGAATACATATGAATGTTTTTCAATCTTACCTGCATATGAACATTTGAATAAAAAAAGCAAGAATGCACTGTTCAACATATTATTCGAAACAATCTGCAATATTATCTTCTATTTTTCAACTTTCACTCAGTTTTACCACTGTGAAATCGGGTCCGAGATGGCGCTATATGACATTATCAGCATGAGACCTGATAGAAAAAAGCTGTAATAGTTAATTATGAAAAATGTTTTTGTGTGTGTAAAATCGCGTTTATTAAGAAAGACACCTATACAAATAAACTTAAAAAAGCAAAAATATTAAATATAAATATATAAGTAAAAAATAGAGCAAAAAGCGTGACTCGGACCGAAGACCCGCAACACACGCGTCATTCATGGTGTTTTGACCGCCATTCCACAATCCCCACACTTCAAAGTGAAGTTGAATATACTTATTCTAATAATTAGTCATAAAAAATGGGGAAGGGTGTAAAATGAAATTTTTTTATGATCCAGATTTGGAAGGAAATAGTTTTTCATTTAATTTAGAGATTAATTATTATCGTACAAAGAATTTTAAGAATAGACCAAGATATTTTATCGCCCCTCTTTTCTTTTTCATGAAGGAAGAACTAGTTTTCTTTCAAAGATCAAACATTTTTATTATTATTATCAAACATCTTAATTAAACATTTTTACTGAAATGTTGTGCTATACTAAAAGACAATTTTTAACATTTAAAAACAGTAAAGCATTTATAAGGAACAGTATGACTAAATTATCATATTTCATATTTTAGTGTTTAGTATAATTCATAATTCATCATTGTAAATATTAAAGTTTCTTGTAAACAATTTTTCTCAAATTCACACCTCATTGTATGGAATCAAAGTTCAATTAAAATTAATTGATTAAATAAATCATAATTAAGTTTTAAAAATGATAAGCTGTGCTTTCTCTGCGAATATATAAGTATACAAAAGTTAAAAACTCTACCATATCAGGAATCAAACGAAAAATCTGTTGTATCTTTACAAATATGAAACAAATCAAGTTAAACGAAAATGTACAAAAAACACACATAAACTTTCAAGATATCATTTCTTTCCATATAGTTTTCATGTAGGAAATATCATCCTATCAACCTGATGTGCTTTACAGAATACACTTAATTATTGCTTTCCAATTATTTGAGAATCAAATTGTAGAGAGCGTTAACTTAAGCTTTAATTTGGATTTTATCCAGAAATGTCAATACGTTGATGAAAAGCAATTTTCTCATACTTGAATAATGCGCTCATGATGTAAAGATTTTGTTTATATTTTATATTTTGTAAAATAAAAGAAGTAATTTATTCTCTTTTAATAAATACAAAAAATAAGAAAACTAGCATTTTTTTAACGTGTGACCGTTATATTGATAGTGAGCTCATATTAAAGCTTAATTTAACATACTGTTTGCTTTAATGAAAAGGCACGAAAAAAGCTACCAAAATTGTAAAGCATTAACTTTATTAGTTCACCTGTCCAGTTGTTCATTTAAGATTTCTTTTTATACCGTAGATATGCAGATGCTTAATTTCAACCAAAAAATTCATTAGCATTTAATAGTTATTGCCCACATTCAGAGGGAAAATTTCATCTATAATCATTACATTTTTTTCCATGCCCTTTTTTCTAACTTGGAATACATTAAAGGAACAAAAAATAAATCTCTGTAAAACAACGGCATTTTTTTATATAAAATTCTTATTTTTTGCTCTTATTAATCGATAACCACTCTTTTGCATGCATTTTTTTTTTCGGAAGCAAAAGTTTGAATTATAGCATATTCTAAGCACATCCCGAATTTTCTATTTATCAGAGCCTTGTATCTCTTAATATCAAAAAAAAAATGTTCAAGAAACGCTTTACTTTCCCATAATGAATCCCCCCCCCCATAGGGAAACCATCTTTAACATAATTACCTCTTATTTTCAGAAAATTTGAAACTCCCCTGTGAGGCGGGATCATTTTTTTAGGAAATCGATCCAGCATGTCCCTCACACTTCGTAAAATCAATAATTCATCCCCTTTTCTAATTCTCTTAACGTTTTTCCTTGAGCCCATCACCAATTTAAAGCTTAGCAGGAAGCACTGGAGAGGAGTCAGCACTTTATATGCTTCAAAAGGCTGACTGCATTGGAATGAAGTAACGAACTATGTTTAGGGGTCATTGAACGTTGGCAACGAGTTTTTATAAAGCTATCATATCTTTATACAACATTATGTTTCGATTTTTTTTAAATAAAGATTTATTTATTTTTTCATTCATTTGTTTATTGTAAATTTTGAACCAAAAAATATTATAAGCCTGATTATGTAATAAACGTTTATTTAATATTAATATTATTTTCCAATAATAAAAGCGTTTATTTCATGACAGCATTTTGAAATGAAATATCTTAAACGTTTACTTAATATCAATGTTTTTTTTATTAGTGAAAGCATTTATTTGAAGTTAGTATTTTGTTTTCGTTTTTATGTAACTTTCCCCGAGTTTTTCTTTCTCACTGTTCTGCTACTTTCACAATCAGTAACTGAATACATAGTTGAAACAATTAACTAACACTATATGTGTAAAATTTTCGAACATTATTTTAGAACTTCGACGTTAGAACAACTTATCTGAATATCGATTTATTGGAATTGTACCATAATCGACAGTTTGACGGTAATTTGAGAAAATACTTCATTTGTTATTATTCGTAATTTATTAGTATCTGTGTTAATAAATTAAGGTCCAGGTGCACTTTTCTATATTTTTTCATCTGATTTCTATTTCTAAAATTAAATTATTTGAAGAATTTCAGAAGACAGATTCCATTTTCAAATACGTTTTCTAAAAATGTATTTTCCACAGTTACCGGGAATAGATGCAACTGCTAATTCTATCTATTTACCAAAATGGAGTATTTTATAGTGCTATAGTTTGCTATATTATGAATATATAAATGGCAAATTAATGTAGCTATATTATGAATAATACTGTATCCTATTTGAAGACCAGCACTATAGCAAAAAGGCTACAGCAAAATAAAAAAAAATGGTGCCTTTGCAAACAACCTTTTATTTAAAGTTACTTAATTATATGCATCTGTATTTAAGACTTATGATTCATAAGTGGTCATAAGGCATCTGAGACATGGTTGCACGTTTTGTGCCAGAATTAGAGAATAGATAGTCCTAGACAGTGATCTAGTAGTCTTGTAGTTGTCGGATGCGTCTACTATATTGTGAATGTTGAGAAGGGTGTTTCCCAAAAATAAGTACTTATTTGTGGGAAACCGAATACTTTAAAGAAATCAATTAATATTTATTTTTTAAATGTATTAGAGATGCAAGAAATTTTATTTTTATATATACCGTATGTTTCACAATTAAATTTTTAAAAAATTCTATAAAGATAAAAGGCAAAAAAAAAAGATTACTATTTTAACTAAACTCAAACAAACATGCAATTAGGAATTCAAGAAATGATCTTTGAAATGCTTGAGAATGCTTTTCAAAAGGATAAATTTTCGGATTTCGGAAAAAGGACTTCAAAGATAAATTTTAAATTTGCTTGGGTAAGGATGATGCACATGTTGAAGGTTTTCGATTCAATTTTGAACTAAGACTGATAAATCTGGTTTTGTTTCCTTAAATTGTTTTTATAAATTTTTTATAATCAAAGTTGAGTTGAAAATATAAAATTAAAAATTTTTTTAATCTACCGAAATAGGTATTCAACTTTAAATCCCAGGATACAATTACGAATTATTTTATACATTCAAAAATAAAATTTAATTCACCGTTAGCACATTTTAAATATGATAAACGAAAATATATTTGAGTGTTTTTTAAGTATCTGATTTTGTAAAAAGGTTGTTTACTTTCTGAATACCCTTTGCTATAAAATAAACTACACTGTTTATTTATTTCAAGCTGAAATTCTAATGTATTATTCCTTATCTTGCAATGATCTATTCAATGTTAATAATTAGGAGGCATACTGAAATCACAATAAATCTGCTTTAGCAGTTTTGAAAATATTAATTCAATAACATGTAGGCACTAAAAACGAAATTGCAGTATCCAAATATGCATCCGATTAATGTAATTACCTTTCCTGTGTGATAAATATATAATTTTCGATCTTTTTCTATTTTTCTTTTTTTTTGTTTAGTTTAAAAAAAGAAAATGGTTATTCATT
Source organism: Argiope aurantia (assembly GCA_026543865.1). Taxonomy (NCBI): domain Eukaryota; kingdom Metazoa; phylum Arthropoda; class Arachnida; order Araneae; family Araneidae; genus Argiope; species Argiope aurantia. The sequence continues at coordinate 1,301,421 of JAPMOR010090133.1, forward strand.
TAACTAAATTAACATCAAAGGATTTGCTCAAGTGAACAAGCAGTTTTTGAATCTGTAAAATCACTGTCACATGCAAAGTAAATATATTTATTTATCTCTTACTAAAAACTGAATAAATGTTTTTAATTTTTCACTCAAAAACTATTTTCTAAGTACAAATCAGAAAGAAATTAAGCTTCTTTTTATGAAGGCAAATTAAAAGATACATAAATAAAAATTTATCATTTTATCTATCAAAACTTCAATTTATTACAAAAATAATTTACAGACATCGAAATTTTGAGAATTTCTTTCAAAACTTTAGTGATTTCAAAATATTTCCACTATATATATTAAATGTTTTAGAAATCGAGAGAAATCTTAATTGTTAAAGTCCAAATTCCGAAAAAGCTTATAGACTAGAAACTTGAGGGGGGGGGGGGGTTCTGAAAAATGTATTGATACTAAATTGTTTCTTCTCTTCACTTATACAACCTTTAGAAATTGAAGAATGTACTTTCAATACAAAAGATTCTTAAGGGATAGAGATACTTCAAAGAATAGAAAATTGAGTCAATTATAAAGAAAATAACAAATATCTATCTGGAAAAGATTGCTTTGTTGTTATAAATAAAAGAAAGGTTGTTTTATTTCAAATGGAATCCTTCAAAATAGATAGATCTTTAGAACATATATGTTTTATAACATCCTTTCATGGTTTGGCATCTAAGTTGTTATGAAATTTATTCTTTTGAAGAATAACTTTGATATAAAGGTTAAAGATTAAACTTATTTGGGTAAATAAAATTTCAAACGATGAATTATATAGTTTTCTATTTTATAGAATTCCACCTGATTTATATAATATTATACTCCCGCCAAAAAAATTGTAAAAAGTATGTGATTTTTCCAGGTTTTGCAAATATCTTATGTTGATAAAATTAATTTAAAATATCCACAAAAATAAACCAAGAAATCTGTTCCCATTTCATACACTACATATAGAACAAATTCTTAAAAATGAGAAATAAATTTATAATTTTAGTATTTGATCTTGAACTGACAATTAAAATGTATTAATTCTCAAAAATAAAATTACTGTAATTATATTTTGAAACAGAAATAGGAACCAATATATGAGATAGATACATTTTACTAAGTAATAAATATTTTGGTAAATGCATTTTACAATGTAATAAATATTTTGATAAGCACTTGTTTTATTTCGTTCATCATCTTGCAAAGAATCTGAATGAAAATGTATTTTACTATGTTTAAATTATTTTGGATTGTTCTATTATTGCCATCATTTAATGTGGTCAATTCTTTTCCACTCTATACATCATATTAATTTTATTTTGAAATTCAGTACTCATTTTGTCAAAGAAAACGCTGAAGACAATGACCGATTTAATATCAGACAGCACGCTCGATGCTGTTTGTCTTTTGGTCAATTTTTTGCTATTTTGCTTAGCAATTGTTCTAAAAATGTGATTTCTTAAAATGTTGATATATTCATAGCCATAGAATTCAGTTTCAACTTAAATTGGATTCCATTTCGAAAAAAAAAAATTAAACTTTCAACACTGAAAATTATCTTTTCCAAAATAAACAAGCACTAATTCCTCTTCTGTTAGATTCTTCTTACAACGGCACATAAAGTAGCTGCATTATTTGCAATAATAAAACAATCGTCAATGAAAGGGCCATTTTTATGCAATTATGCTCAATTATCATCAAAAGTTATTGTAGTTAAAAGGCTATTTATATTATTGCAAATGTATTACATTTCAAAATTTGACTTAATACAAATGACACAAATTATAAAAAAATGACTTTAAATAATTATTACTTCCTCGATAAACTAAAAGAAAATCATAATCTGTTATACTCCTTTCACAAAGGCAGAAGCAGGAATACTTAAATTTATTTAATTTCAGAATTTCATCATTAGTTAGTATAGACTTCCTGTGGGCAAGCAAGGAAGATCCTTTATGTATACAATTACTTGATTTCAAAATGCAGGAGAAATATTTCCCTGGTTTGTCAAATATCTTGTAAATTAATTCCATTAATGACAGAAATAAAACATTCGGCAGTAAAAAATGCCTATATTTTTTTTATATAATTTTGCCTGGCAATCACCTATAAATGTCATTAGAAAAGTGACATTTTTACTGTCTCAGACTTCCAATACAATTTTTTAAAAACGATTCTATTGTGAAAAGACTTTTCAAGTTATTATTTCTACAATAAATAAATACAAATTCATCTCCTATATGATTCCTTTGCAATGATACAAGCAAGAACACTATCGTTAAGAAAATTTCACTATTTCATTTCTGATTTGTATAGAGTCGATGGATAAACAAGAAAGATCGGGTCTGTATAAGGCTACTGGCTTTCGCCACCCAAACAGTTATATGTCTTCACTTTCTCTGCCTTGGGTCATTTAGTTTCGGATTGATTCAATCGTTCGGCGTTGAGTGCAAAACCTATCACTCACCAAAGGTAACTGCTATTCAATTGTCTCCTTTTCTCCCTTTCGATCAATGCGTTTCGACGTTCCGTGATTTCATCTTTGCATTAGCTTCACTTCTTTTTTTTTCTTTTTTTTTTCCCCTGAAGTAGGATTTCGGTTGACTAAAAGTTTCCAAGCGAAGTTTTGAACGGAGTTTTATTTCGCTTGAACAATGTTTTTAGAAAAATCCGCCGAAAATAAAGAAAAGGGGGGGAGGGGCCTTTTTTGTTGTTGTTTTATTGAATTCTTGGAGTTGTTGAGACAAATTAAACTTTCGATTAGATCAGATCTGCTGTTCCTCGAGAGTGAGTATAGTTTGAGTTCAAGAAAAAAAAGTACATCATACTTGAAAGATATACTTTCTTGAAGTATGATAGACTTTTACATTTCGAATAGTTAAAGTATATTATACTTCGAAGAAAGTATATTGGTCGGTTCAACATAATGCATGGTGTTACATAACAGTTCAAAACACTCGTTCAGATGTGTAATCCAGAAATTTTTCTAATATTTTAACAATTACGAGGGAGGAAATGTGTATTAATTTCTGGCAGTTCCTAGAGAGTGAGTTTTAGTTTGAGCCAGAAAAAAAAGTGTATCATACTTGAAAGATATACTTTCTTGAAGTATGATATACTTTTACAATTCGAATGGTTAAAGTATATCATACTTCGAAGAAAGTATCTTGGTCGGTTCAACATAATACGTGGTGTTACATAACAATTCAAAACACTCGTTCAGATGTGTAATCCAGAGATTTTTCTTATATTTTAACAATTCCGAGGGAGGAAATGTGTATTAAATTCTGGTTTTTGTACCTTTTGCGAATTGGATCATCGGTTAATTCTGTAGAGAATATTTATAATGTTTACTCTAAATATCTGAAAACTATGATTTGAACATATATGTGCATACAAACACATAAATCAAAAGGAAAATTAACAAAAGAAGAAATTACTGAAAGAATATAATGAAATATAGATAGACAGGAAAAAAATATACTAATGATTTTCCCCCCTGATTTCAATAGATACGTAACATGAAGGCACTTTTTAAAACTTTTTGGTTAAATTTATTTTTTGTTCTAAATTCTCTACCTCTCTTTTCAATTTTTAATGCAGTTTTTTACTTTAAATTTTTATTCGCCTTTAACACAATGTTAACCATCTTCACGTTCACTATGAATAGCTGATATATCTATTTAAATTATGGGAAAATTCGGCATACCAATCTGATACTTCTTAAAAAATAAGGATTTAAGAAAACCTTCCCTGGTTTGTCAAATATCTTGTAAATTAATTCCATTAATGACAGAAATAAAACATTCGGCAGTAAAAAATGCCTATATTTTGCCTATATAAGAAGGATTTAAGAAAACCTTTTTTTTTATTTGTTTCTATGCCTCGATTTCTGAAAAATTCATAATTGGGCAATAATCATAAAAAGAAATTGCTCAGAATTCAAGTGTGAGTGTTTAAAATTAAAAAGGACAATGTTATTTCATTTTCCAGATAATTTCAACAATAAATGGATGATTCATCTCACACGAAATTTCATTCTCTGTCACACTGAAATCCTCACAGATGGTATTCATATATTCATTTCTGAAATGTGTATTGCCATTCATTTTCGAATAATAAATTGTTATCATATGGAACTTCTTTCTTTTATATATATTCCAAAAGTAAATAAACACATGGAATGTTCAACAGACTTGAAGAACATTGACTACATGTAGAACATTCTAAAAAAGAGATATTTTGATTGCAATGACCCAGCAAAAGACTTCTAATATCTTTGATCTCTTCTAAAAGAAAGATTTAATCAAAAAGATGAGAAAGCCAGAGAAAGCTATCAACTGTAAAATTGAAAAGCTGATTGGCAGTGGTCAAGAAGTCACTCAAGAAGAAGAAGAGTGTAGGTCATTCTGTTTCAATAATCACTCAAGGCATTTCAACAGACGAAAAATCTCAGCCGAGATCCTACTACTACCACTTCAGCAAATGGTTCTGTATCTTAAGAGATTGGAATTTCTGCAGTGAACCCTGGATATGGCCGCAAATCAAATGGAACTGAGACAGCAGTTGTTAAACGAACAGTATCAAATGCATATGATAGTACTGCACGTAACATCTCATTTTTTCATAAAAGGAAAGTTGAAACGTACTTTTTTTCAAAAATAAAATATTATTTGCACGCGAGTGCTATTTTTCCTTCTATTGGCCAAATAATATACGTTTTTCCCTCTGTTTCTTCTGAAATAGAAACTGCATATTCAGAAGAATATGTAAAAAAAATTGGTTGTGATCCAGGCTATAATTGCTGAGGCAGGCCTGATCAACTCCTATTTAATTTAAATAACTTTGCACACTGATATTTTTGTTTTATTATTCCTTCAATATACACATATTTGTAATACAAATGAAGCAAGCACCTTGACTCCTCATAAAATATAAATGTGACAAATGTATAACGTTTTTGTTTTTATTGTTACTACATTGCAGCCCCATTTTTATTTTCGAATTAAATTTACTGCTATCTTTTGTTTTGGTAAAGCGACAACATTTTTCCCTCCATGTAGTTTTAATCTTCATTTATAAATAGTTTTAAATCAAAAAGTAATGGTATTAATATAATACAAATAAGGAAACTTATAGCGAATAGTTTTTTATTATTATTATTGTAGGAAACAATATAATTAGATTATTCTGGAAGAAATTTTCTAAATATTTTGGAGGATTTCATCAAAATAAAGATATATCTTAATCAAAGAGGTCATATTTCAGTTATTCAGGAATTTATTGCTGAAACATTTATTTCTAAATCTTTTGAATGCTTTTTGAACAAGTATAGAACATAAAGAAGTCTTTTGGCTTTAAAAACGATGTAGATGGGGTAATGAAATGTAATCAAAGTGGTCATATCTCCGTTATTAAGACAATGATTAGAACGGAGATTAATGAGATATCATATCTCATCTGGAGTATTCTACTAAACCCAGGCTATAAGCTTTATGGCTTGAGTGAATTCTTGTCACTTGATGGCATATCATATCTCATTTAGCGAAATAAACTAATTTCTGTTAAAACCAGATTTTAAGCTGATTAAATTCTTGTCATTTCAACTTAATATTTCAACTTTTAGGCAAATACATAGTACAAAAAGAGAAAGTATCGTAATCATCAAAACATTCGATCTCGAGATTTCGATAAATCCTCACGCTCTCGAATCCGAAAAACCTATTTTGTCTGTCTGTCTGTCGCTCTGTCTAACGTGGATTCCCGCTTGTATTGCCCTCCTCCGCCTTGGTTCACTTTCCTATTCCAAAAGCAATAAATATCTGAATATTCGGGACGGTGCAGCCTTCCCCAAGGTCCACAATTTTTATGCCGGAGGATCATACCTTTATAATTGAGTATACGAGAAAATATTGGGCAGACAAATCCCATTGGTTCTTATAGATAAATAATTGAAATATTTTCTCCATATGAAATCTGATCGAAGAAAGATGTTCCATTTATTCCTCATATAATATCGTGAATTCTTTGCATGAATATTGTTCGCTTTGGGCTTAGATTTTTCAAATCATTTTACCCTTTTTATATAGACCTTTTAGAGTAGCAAACATGGTGTCATTGCATTTTTGCATGAGAGAAAACCATAACCTTTTTTAAGTTGTGTACGACATTCCTCAATATTCACATATCAATCAGATTCAGAAACCAAGTGTTATTTTTTGTACTTCAAAAAGATAACTTTTCTTTATTGTTTGTTACTATTTTGTTACCCAAAAAGGAAAATAAAGCATCACGGAAAAAGATTAGTATAAAAGTAATGTAGTGCTTTCTGTCTTTCTCCTTTAAATATAATAATTCAGTCTTTTATCTTAAGATATTTTTATCAAACACTTCAAGTATAAAGAAGAAGTCTTCATATAAAAGATTAATCTTTTATAAAACTGAGATCTAATTCAAAGAAAGGATTTAATTTTAAAGAAATGGTTTACAAATTAAACCATTTCTTTCAATTTGTATTTACAAGAGAACAAAGAAAAAACATTTATTAGAGCACTCATCGTTCTTTTAATCTATAAATGAAATTCCCTTTCATTTCTCCGTCTCTTAATTTACTTTCGGAAATGACCAGATTTATTTTTTGTTCCCCAATCTAAAAGTTCTTTTCCTTTTGTTTCATTTCTTTTGATTAATTTTTCTCGATTTGAAAATTCCCCAAATTCCACTTTCTAAGACAAAGGAAATCGAATCAGAAAGAATGCGCCAATTCAAAAAGAATTCTTCGGATCAGAAATATGATGGAGTGAAAAGTGTGTGTGACAGTTTCAAGATTTCCTCTTACGGAAGAAATCTCCCCATTTCCATTATAAAATATAAAGAATAAAATTAAATTCGGAAAATAAAATGAAGTTTGGAGAAAACATAGATAGATAAATTTTCTGATAAACGTTTACTTTTAAAATATTCTCTATACTTGCAAATATTAAATAAAAACATCTTAAAATTCGTTAACATTAAAACATAAATGTACTAAAGAATATGCTAAAATAAAGTTCGGAGAAAAATGGATGGACAACTTTCCTGATAAACGTTTACTTTAAAAATATTCTCTATACTTGTAAATATCAAAAAAAATCTTAAAATTCGTTAACATTAAAGCATAAATGTACTAAAAAATATACTAAACAAGAATATATTAGTTTATCGATGCCCAAACTTTCATTCTCTGAACATCAATATCTGTCACTAATTGAGATGGCAGATATTGATCGTTACTGGGAAAAGTTTTAATGGCCCCTGCTGCTGTGGTGAATATTTAAAAGCTGACTTCATCTGATCGATCTTGAAATATTTTTTAATTAGGAAAGCATTTTATAATGTCAGCATCAAAAGATGTATACAAAGTTGTTTTGCGCCATTAAACTCAAACAAATTTTAAACTAAGAAGACACACCAGAAACTTCTTATCTAAGGATTAAAATAAACTTTCTCGATCTCACATGTCATTTTCACACTTTTCCACTTCTAAAATCCGTCGATGAAACAATTTTCAGAGAGTTGTCTTCAATGTTCTGGAAATGTGAAAGTATATACTCTCCAGCTTCTAAGTAATTCTTTCAAAAACAAAGATAGAAAGAAAGAAATTTTTGAACTAGAAATGTCAGGTAGTGCGAATGATCAGCAAAATTTTCTTATTTCTTTTTCTGCCCTCAAATGTTTTCTTCTTCGCAAAGAACTGCAAGGGACATATTCTATTGATACAACAGTCAGTTGAGAATTCTCTGACAACTGCGTCAACAAATTTCATTTTTTCGAAACGTCAAAGAAAAAATTTGGGAGGACTTTTCTAAACTTGCTTGGTAAATTTGATTGTGAGATTGAATACTCTTTTCAACAATGAAGTTCTATCAATTTAGTGTTTCGTTGAAAATATCACTATATCTTATTAATTTTAATGCTTATAATTGAAACCGAATGTTTCATTGATAAGTTAGAAAATGAAAATGAATTCAAAACCTCGCTATTTTTGCATAAAGATTAATAAAAGTAATTCAGATTCAAGCAGCTTAAAAATATTTGCCAAGAGAAGCTTCTATTCTGACATTGATGGTCAAATAAACACAGTCTAGAGATATTTTATTAATATCTCTAGACTGTGTCTTTTACCAAGGCCAAGTGAGAGGAGATTTTTTCCTGATAAATTTAATTAAATTTAAGCTGATTTTCATAAAAATATAACTTTAATCACATTTTTTTATTATAGATCGCAAACGAGGCTTCTTGTAGCAAATTAAGTCCATTGCTCTAAGTTAAGCAATTCATTATTACTAAATTTTAAAGAATAACTAGGTAAGTGTTCATTAATAACAGACACACAAGTCACAAGTAAAATCACAAGTGTTCACTAATAATTTTTAAAATGGAGTGGATTTTCAGTTGGCTAAAACAATTTCAAGAAAAATGTATGAAGTTTTTTTTCTTGAAATAAAAAATTTCAAGAAAATTAATAAATTTTAAGCTTTATACTAGTGATGAGTTCGAAGCTATTCTTTCTTATTCTCATGGAAAATCAAATGTTTTCTTAGAACTTTCAAGTATATTCCACATTCTGGAAAGTATTTATAATTATAACTGCATGCAAACAAATTAATTTGCCGAAGCCTATTCATAAAGTAATATCTCATTTTTCTCCATGTTCTCTTTCAACGCCAATCAAGACAGTTAGAAGTCCACAATAAGCTTCACACATAGTCAACAAAAAGCACCTGAAGAAAGTTCCAAAAATACCTTCGTTTTCTTTAAAATTCAAGATAAATGTATTTCGCAAAATTGGACATTCCCCTTGTCGCATTAAATATATATCAGATTTGCTGATAACTATTTAAATAATAACTCTTTATCGCCCAAAAATTCACCAAGCATTAAAAAAAAATCACAAGCTCACATTAAGTCTAACACATAGTTTTCCCAATCCACGGCAAAACGTTCAAAAATTACTTTTCCTATCCTAAGCATCAATAGCAAATGGTATACTTTGAAGTTGAACATTCTTTTTCTCCTGTCAAAAGATTTCTCGGGTTTTCCTTTACCCTAAACCTGCTATTTGTTAAATGACCCAAAAAAAATCTAAAGATAAAAAAAAATGTCCAAAAGAATTCTTTTCTCTCTTTTTTCTTCCAGTGCCTGTGCTCTGCAAAAAGTAATTTCTCGGTCAACAGTTAACCCCTATTTAATCTCACTTATATAGCAGCAAATAAAGGGAATTAAACCTTTCCATCCGTTATTGAAATACCTAGAGGGGAGAATTTCGTTTCCGTGAATATTGGACTGTCATTCCCCAAATTTCCTGCCTTCCCATAACACAGAATCGTTACGGGAAGGAATGCAGTCGATTTCGGGGTATACTCGGAAATCTAATCGCACGTTTCACTCGTTTTGCTTGCCGTTACTTGTCATAAAAATAGAGAAGGTTTTGAATTATTTTCAAAGATTATCTTCACTTTCTCAGAGTTTTCATCATCAGACCTTCACAAATTAGCCCTTTGAATTCCGCTGCGGGAACAAAAGAATGAAAATTTAATTAATTTCCTGTCAGTTAATGGAGCTCAATTTTCTAAGCTCTTGCATTCAAGCGTTAACTGGATATGTACGTTAAGTCTTGCATGTTAAATGAAAGAAAAGAAATAGCAGATGTTTCTGTTATTCAGAATGATCGATTATGGTCATGACGTACTCAGGGAGTTTTTTAATGCTTTTTAATTAACGATTAGCAGATCTTTTTAAAGTAGCTATCCTTTAAACGTCAAAAATTATAAATCTTATTCAATAATACTACGCAATACCTGCAAAATGAAAAAAATTGTGAAATTATTTCGGGCATGAGAAATAATTGACATTTTTGTAGGATTTAATAATAATGTATAAATGATTTCCTTAGAATGGATTAGCATATTGATATAACCACATGGAGAAAATATCAATGAGTTATTAACCACTTTGAGGAAAAAGAATCAAAAAGCATCTGCAAAAAGTTAGTGTCAACTAGCTGGTCTTTTCTTGAGCTCTTATCCATAATTTTCAGATACTTTTAATTGAAGCGTGTATCCTAGCTACACGTTGTTTTGCTCGGTAATAAAAGGTATATCCTTCTTCTTTTTGTGAAACCGCAAAAGATTCCAAAATTTAAATTGCCTTCAGGTATCTGACTCGTATCATGTAAACATGAATTGACTGCACTCGTATGCCAAAGCGCACGAAGTATTTGCATCAGGTGTATAAGAAATGGTTGACGGCTGATCTTTGACTTCAAACAGACGAATGTATTTGTCGAGAGAGATAATAGTGAAGTATGAGAGATATATAATAAAAATAATTGCGATTAATATTTTTTACTTAATTTTTTCCTCCTTCTCATCACTTATGTATTTTCCCACATATATTATGAAGGAGCGAAAGGCAGTCTGGTTTGTCAAATTTTAATTGCCATCCCATTCCTGATGTATCAAAATATATTATTTGATTTCACTTAATTCGGGATCATATCCGACAACTCGTCAATACTAGTCCATATCTAATCAATTATAAATTCTCAATATTTTTTTCTAAATAAAAAAAAAACAATTTCAAAAAAATAATTGCTTGACAAAAATTACTGTTGGTGAATTATTAAGATTTATATCACTAATTTGTTTTATTTTTCTTTTTAGGTTAATTTTTGAGGCCAATCAAGAAATTGATAATCAGCGTTGCCAAAATTTCCTGAATTTCATACAAATTATCACTGATTAAGCAAACGCTTTACATCAAAACAGATTAAACCCTTTGACAAATAGCATACCTCATTTTTAAACAGATTATCTCATAAAGGAGCTTTCCAAATCCGCGTCAATGAAAATGAGGCGAGGCAGATACGAATTAACCACTGATGACAGAATTGCCATTTGGATCATTGGATTTTTATTGCTGTTCATTCTTTACAAAACCATATATTATTTTTATCTCCCTCAATAAGAGTTCATTTTTTCGCAGCTGCATGTAGTTCCATTTAGTTTTATTAGTCATGCCAGTCCCTAATTTATTTAAATACCCTTTAAAAGCATGTAAAATGTAGAATAGTAATTACCACCAGTATTTGTAAATAGTGGAATTTACCTATTTGCTTATCAGAATTACCTAAGGAATAGGAAAATAGAATTCTATATTGCGTTCGTAGAAAATGTATGAAAATTTTTAACACAGTCTACAAATAAAATAAATAGCTTGAAATAATTTTTGTGACCACATTTTACAAATTTTTCACGATTTTAAAAGTTCATGCATTTATTTAAGTAAATTTCTCACATCAATAGACCTTAATCGTTTGAAATATAATGGATTTGATACAAATACTTACACATTTTTTAGTATTTTTCATAAGCTTTTTTTAAAACCGTTTTATGGGACATTTATTTACTGGCAATATTTTGATATTTTTCTACTCTGACTTACAATCCCATCAGATCACAACTTATTATTTTGATAAACTCCTTATTATTATTTTGATAAACTCCTTATGGTTTAGTAAATAACGTATTGTTATTTTGGTAAAATTCGTATGGATTAGTAAATAACATATTTTTATTTTGATAAGCTTCTTTTGATTGACTAAACAGCATAAAAGATTTGCTTTTTAATTCAGATTTAAGTCTTCCAAGTTAAAGGTAACTTGCGGAAGATGAATCAAGTAAACAATGTTTATATAAGAATAGTTTAATTTTACATAATTTTCTTTGTAGAGAAAATCATCAACATTTTAAAGAAAAATTTTATCAGCAATGAATGATGCGTTATAACAACCTGAAACAGTACAATTTAGCTAAATCTGGCGCCATTAATTAGCAAATCAAACCATCAGTCAATAACTTTAATGAGAAATCAATCCCAATTGATATATCTTTAATCAATCAAGTTCCTGGAAGAAAAAATACAACATCAACTCTGAAAAGGTAAGTAAATATTATTTTGAAAAAATATGTTTCAATAATGAAATTTTGCTAATTTTTTTTAAATCTTAAGTTTTAACAATGGAGTTAATCATATTCATGTGCCAATTAAAATTTGGAATCCATTGTATAACTTGAAGAAGGAGAATAACATGACGTCATAGAAAAACAGCGAGCAACGAAATATCAGATGATTTACGTGGTTTCGTTTATCGTATGACAGTGCCCCCGAACAAATTGACTCCATCGATTTTAACCTAATTTTATGAAACTTTTAAGCAAATACCATATCCAAATTTTTTGTACTTTCTTGTTGTAATGTTAATGGCTCCTTTCTAATTCTTAAGCACTGGTTCTTTAAATTTAGCTAATTTTCAAACAATTATGCATTCTCTCAGCTTGTTGAAGAAATTATTCTGTTACTGATACTAACACTCGATTTTCATTTAATTATTTCTTCATAAGATATGTAAATAATGGATCAAAATAAAAAATAATAATAATTTTTAAAGATTATAGAAATGTAGCTACTCCATGTGCTGCATCAAATCAGTCAATTCCATGAATGCTTAGTTCGATGACTTATTATGGATTGAATTATTCGAAACACCTCAAAAAGTATTACGTATTAAAACATTTAATCATTAAGATGCTTAATAGTTTATTGTATAAATTAATGTTATATTTCCACAAATTAATGTTATATCATTATAAATTAATGTTTTAATTCCTTAAATACTGCACCTAGACATATACATTCTAGTTACAAAGTTTCATTAAATTCTATATGGAATCGAATGAATACACTTAGAGTTCAGTAGAGGTTGATAACAAAAAGATTTTAAAAAATATACAGCCTCCAAAGCGTAAAAGTAAACTATTTCTCTTACACTCATCTATGGATACACAAAGTTTTAAGCGTTTAACAATAAAATTTACAAAGATAAGCAAATTCATCGACTTCACCACTTTTTCATATCTCTGATTGTTTGAACGAATCTTGCATGCGCAAGCACTATTCATAATTTTTGACACTAAGAAAGTCTTCTCATTAGCAAAGATTCTCATTAGAAAGAATTCATTAGCAAAGATTTGCTATTTTTACAGGAAGTGCATCATATTTAAAAGAAAGTAAACGATTCCATGAATAAACGTGAAAAGACATCAAATCAGGTGATCTGGGAGGAAATTTCAACGATCCTTCCAAGTCAATTATGTCAAGGAATTCTACAATAAACCATCATTTCACTGCTGACACCATGAGTCATCTGTAAAATGAAGAGGAGCAACATCACATTGCAATCACATGAGTGGAAGTATTGCCATTGCGTATTCATCTATTATTGTGGGATTTAAGCTTGCTTTCATTTTATTTCCTTCCTCACCAACTTGCAATGTTTTAAATAAGAAGTAATTCAAAGTTAGATTATTTCAAAAATTTCATCTTGGTTTTTTTTTTTTTTTTTTTTTTTTTGCATTTTATCATTCTGCATTCAGGCAGTGGAGTAGCAAGGCTCATTGTGATCAGTGACATATTATGAATTCTACGACCCTGTTTGTCATTAGAATTTTGGAAAGGGTAATTGGCACCCTTTCATGCATAGGATCATTTTTTCACCAATCCATGATACTTTACTTTAAAAAATATATAAACGCAACAATATTTTGTCCCATGATTCCTCCTAAAGCCCCGTTCCCATGGCCCGTGTGTGCCATTCGTCCGGCGCATTTTGCCCCCTTCCCCTCATTTGTGGTTATCCGAGGCTCTTTGACATCTGTTCATGTTACCGACAGTTTGCGGGAAACTCCCGATTGACTTCTACAGGTGAAAGTGGTCTTACAAAGAATCAGATGGCAGATTTACAACCATATCCGTAAAGGCAGGTATGGGAACGGGACTTAAGACTAGCGTCCGGGTGATCTATATCCAATGGTCCTACTTCTCCCCGATCACTATATCATTGCATTCAATATAATATATAAGAATACGCTTTTTCTTTCAGTATAAAATTCTTCCACATAATAAAAAAAAACATATTCCTTTACAGCACACTGGGAGGAAATGCAACATATCTTTAAAGTTTATGTCTTTAAGTGAGTCTTTCACATCTCACAGAAAATGAAAAAAAAGGAGTGGAAACTTCGACCTATTGCTCATAAGAAAAAAGGTAAAAAAAACACTCAGTTTTTTTTTATATTAACTTTATTTAGTTTGTCAAATAGAAATTCCCATGGAGTGGAAAAGAATGCGATTTTCCGTGCTCATGCTTGAAAAAGCTTCAAAGAGTTTCTTTCTTCCTGAATCAATAAGCAGCAAATAAGAACGAACTAAAATCAATATCTTAAGTTCTCCTCCAGCTTCTTATAAGAAGACATAAAAATCTGATATAAGATATATATAAACATCAGTAAGAGCTAATAATGGCTTCAGGGCCCATATTTACCAATACGGAGAAGAAATTGCTTAAACAATGAACTTTCACAGAAAATGATTGCGAGAGGGATGGAAAAAGAGTGGATATTTCGATTTATCCTTCAAAAGGAAGGTAAAAAAATCACTCACAATTTTAGTTCATTGACTTTATTAAGTTTGCCAAAGAAAATTTCACATGGGATGGCAAAGAATGCGATCTTTCATGTTCATATTTGGAAAAGATCCAAAACGTTTCTTTCTTCCTATATCAGCAAAGAGCAAATACCAAAAGAGCGAAGATCGGTTTATACGATCTTCTGTAATTTCCTATATCATGTGGTATATAATCGTATATAAGATATTTATTCTGGTAAAAACTAATAATAGCTTCAGAGTTCACACTTACTCTTACAAGGAAGAAACTGTTTAACCAATGAAGATGGGACAACAAATGGATAGATTCAGAAATTTAGAATGTCGAAATAATAATCTGTTAGAAGGAAACATGTTATGGGTTTTTTGGAGCAATAAATAGAATGAATATTAGATTAATTGATATTAGAAATTTTATGATGCAAAAAAATTAATTAATTGAATAATTTGAAGCTAGAATCATTGGATAACTTAATTTCCAAATATTTATATTATTTAATCTTAATACCCTTTTATTTAAATATGTATGTTTCATATTTGCAAGGATGAAATTTTGTAATTGATTATCACACATTTTCTGATGTGTTATTGTTTCGAAATTTCGAATATTTTTGTGTTCTGGATGAAAACACACTATTTTAATAATATTTGAATTTAATAATAAATTAAACGATTAATTTAATTTAATTTTTTTTCGAAATTCTTAATGCCATATAAATGTGAATTTGAGAGAAAAAAATTAATTTCAAGGTTTTATAATATTTATGATAATGAAGAATAAATTAAGGATAAAAAAAATGTAGTAAATGATTACAATTTAAAGAAATATATTTTATAGTACACTAATCAAAGAGTATTTTTAAAAATTATTTTCATTCTGATTTTCATATTACTTTTGTACCTGTGAATTAAATATTTAATAAATCAGAATAATTAGAAATAATAATTTTTTTGATTTTTTTTGGTGGCGGTATCATGGTATAATAATACAATTTATTAATAATGGTAAATCTATATCATCCCAGTAATTCAAGTTCTCAACTAATTGCTATTAATTGAAGCTTCGTGAATATTAATCGAAATTGATATACTCATTTGCATTAAACTCAACTAAATTACTTGTGGTGTAGAAAAAGCAATAATGAATGCTCTTATTACAATTAATAATTAATTTTGTCATCAGTGTTTTCATAGTGGGAGTATAATTGTATTTAACATTAAACGAAAATCGATTTTGAAACTTAATTTACTTATTTTTAGCTTGTGAGATTTTAAATATAAATTTTCTAATCTAAGATACATGAGTCTATTTTATTTTATTTGGATTGCTGAACTATTAATATTAATAGTTCAACAATATTTTATCGTCATTACTAACTTTTAGAAATTAAAAGAATCTTCAAATCCAGACGAAATAAATTAACGATATTGCAAATAAAAAATGAAAGTTTAATCAGTATGTTACGCTAATCTGTTAATGCGAGTCAATATAGCCTTCACTCTAACGGCAAAGTCCGTAAAAGATACGCGATGAACCTGTGATTCACACTTGCCTTCACTCTAACGGCAAAGTCCGTAAAAGATACGCGATGAACCTGTGATTCACACTTACTAAACCTAATTCGTTACGTGAATTAGGTAAAAATCATAAATAATTACTTGATCTTACTTTCAAAAAATTGTAACAAATAAAAATAGACCAGATATCATTAATTTTTTTTAACATTCTATTGGCCAATATATTAATTCTAGGTATTCTTTATTTTGGAAAACTAAATCTGAGAAAATAAATGTTTAAAAAATATATCAAAAATGTATGGGGTTAATATCCCGTGTATGTGTATATATTCGGGTGGAGGAGTTTGATGATAAGCTCTTAGGATCAGAAAGAAAGAAGAAATGATAGAAACAGCAGTCAAACAACAATTGACCATAGCAATAACGACAGAGTATCAACAATTGAAAAAAATCTCAAACTATAAAGTTCCTCGGGCGATACTTCAATGTCTTTTGAAAGCTAAAGATTGCTGTAAAAGAAATGTCAAATCATTTGACGTACGTGAACGTTCAAAAAATTCTTTGATACTTTCGTGATTCGAATGGAAAATGTTAAATTATCTCTGTCGTTTCGGGGGAAAACGAAAAGAAATCTCAGTCATAAAAAAGAAAAGAAAATCAAACAGATAAAGTTGGAAAAAGTCCGCAGGATATCATTGTTACACTCTTAAATCATCTCAAGTTTGGTTTTTTAGTTGTTATTATTTATTTTATTTTTTTTCTGCCACTAAATGTTATGGAACATTTCGGTTTAATGCACTGATTTTTCTTTAACATTTCCACATTATTATCAAATTTCCAATTTATTTCGACATTGGATTTGTGAAAATAACAAGATAAATTCAAAAGTATGAAATATAAAGAAAACAGTTGTTCTTTTTATTTTCTAGTATACGATGTCTATAGAACATATTGTAACTGTAAAAAAATTCAAACTCGAGACTTTGATGAATCTCTACTTTTCAAATCTCTCTGAATCCTACAAACACATTTTTGGAATTATGTCTGTCTCCTGTAAACACGATACCTCAAAAACATTTTGAGCTAGAAAGATGAAATTTGGTATATGGACTTCAGATAAAAATTTTAAAAGAAATCCATTGACAGGAAGTCTATCTGTTTGGCTGTTTGAGTACATATGAATTCGATGACTACAAAATGTAAAGCGCTAGGTAAATAAAATTTCGATACATATTTAGCATCAAATACATCGATTCTTATCAAATTTTGAATCACATTTGTCGAAAAGTTGAATGTCTGTCAATCAGTATTTTTGCAAGCATATAAGCGCAATAATTATAAAATGACTAAAATAAATTAAATTTTGTTTATGATTTTGTGATTTGTATTGTAGTTGTATGCTAAATTTCGGTTTCGGTCGGTCGGTAAAGAAAGAGAAAAATACATATTCTATTTTCTAGAATTTGTGCATTGATCTCATGCTAGACATTAATTTACTTTAAAAGAATCGCATATTAAGTACAGTAAAAACGCTAGATTCATGCCAAAGATCAATCTTTCGTAACTACTGTTCACCAAAGTTTTCTTGAATATTTTACAAATCACACTACTCTCATATCTCTGATTCTGGAAATAAAAATATATGTTAAATGTGCATGTTAAATATGACATCGAGATTTCAACAACCTCCCGATAATGCAGCGCGGAAGTTGTAAAAAAGGAGTATTGACATGTGCATTATTTGTCATCTGACCACTAATTAAATAGCCAATGCCGTTTTAAAAAGCTCTTATGCTGTTTAAAAAGTAGACATTTCTATAACTAAATAAAAACTATGATAAATAAGAAAAACTCAGCTCCAGTTTAATATCTATAACCTATTGTAGATCCCAGAGCATGTAGTTAGCTATACGTTAGATGTCAAGCGCAAAAATTATAACAAATTATTGTGACATCAATTAAACCAATTTAAATATACTATTCATACTGTCGTTTAACACAACATATGTCGATTCGTAATTGAGGGTATGATTTTATGTCACTGATTGTAACGTCTATCACATCACATGATGGATATCATATTGAATATTTGCTTATCTAATAAACCAAATAGATGTTTTCTGTTTTTAAATGTTTTTCAAAATCCAACGCTTCCTTCACGTAATATTTTGGGACATGGTATATTTTATTTCAAAAGAGAATGAAAAAAAAAGGAAAAGAATATTTCATTTTTCTCCACAATCTCTTTTGTCTACTTGTCATCGTCTTTTTTTCTTTTTACGAAGTTTTATGAGCGTCCATGAAAACTTTCACGAACTTTTGGAGCACTCTTTAGTTTTAAAGAACCGTAAGAATTTTTCTTCGTTTATCTTTAGAGATAAAATAAATATTTGTTTATCGCATTATTGGATAAAATGAGATAATTTAGATTAATTGCCCACATAAAACGAGTCTTAATAGTACATTAAATTTCTTAACAAGGCAGAATAACATAATTTATTTAAATTTATCACATCTCTTCTTCATTGAAATTCGTAAATACAGTATTAAATTTCAAAAAGCATTTAATCCAAAATTGTAATCGAAATAAGTAGTAATAATGTAAGTATTATCTTTTTAATTTAAGCTTTCAAAAGTATAAAAAGAATTTAATCTTTATAATATAAATATAAAAAGAATTTCAAATAGTAAAAAAAATCAAAAATTACTAATAGCAGTGCTTTAAATTAGGGGGATGAGTACCAGGATATCCTCCATATTTTTACAGTTATCTTTTATAAACCTACTTAAATTAATTTCTATTTACAAGATAATAAAAAAATAGCCGTTAGATAATATCTTGAGAAGAAATAACAGAAGTGCGAGGAGAGAAAGATATTGTTCAATGGGTACCGTTATATTTAAAAGACGAAATTGAAAAATGGCATTTTATAATAAAATCTCCATTTTTTTACATTATTTTACAGTTCTATGTGTATAAGAATTGGAAGAAGTCATCTTCAATTGAAGCAGTAATTAAAGTAATCAGATAAAGTGATCCAAAATTAACCAGGACACTGCCGAATTTTAATTCTTCGTCTCGGTCCCAGTTACAAGCTGTTAGCGGTCTTGCTAACATAAGTAAGTAGATCGAATTAAAAATATGAAAAATGAATTTTATTTAATTTTTAGATTAAGTGTCTTGGAATAATTCGACCAAATTTCGTTAGTTACCAAATTTTACCGTTCGTTCGTTAGTAAATTGTTACCAAATTTCGTCACATACAAAATGGTAAAGTAGAAATGTGTGTGTGTGTGTGTGTGTGTGTGTGTGTGTGTGTGTGTGTGTGT
>JAPMOR010090133.1:1320840-1360605 GCA_026543865.1 Argiope aurantia
GTGTGTGTGTGTGTGTGTGTGTGTGTGTGTGTGTGTGTGTGTGTGTGCGTGCGTGCGTGTGAATGTGCGTTAGATTCGAAAGAAACAAAATGATTTGTGAATAACTGTATGCATTTGGAAGTGCAAAGTGGGTAAGAATAGTTAACTTACCATCCTCTGTTTTTTGAAACATCGCTTGCTTCCAAAAGTATTTTTTTTAATTTATTTCTAAGACAAATAATGTATAAAGTGGTCAAACAAGATACCAAACTCACAATTTTTTACATTTCATCCCAAAATAGAATAAATTGCCCCAGGTTCTCCTATTGTTATGTTAATTTTACTCCAAAAATTAAATAAAATCTAACTACCTTTGATTTTTTAAACAAAATAGAGTTTCTGAAAAATTATCTTTCCCAACTTTTATTTTACAGAAAATGTGATCTTCTTACATTAATACATAATACAAGTTCAAAATTCCACTTGCATAGCTCTTCACTCATTTTATCCTTACCATTAAATATGTAGAGTAACTGGAATCGAAGCTTAAATAATCTGGTCAATTTAGCATGGCTTGCTTTCCTGTTCAAAATGTCTGGTATTAATATTTAACCAATGTTTCAAATTCAAAAATAAGTATGCAGCTCATGTATAAGAACTAATGTAAATAACGTTTTTTACACAATTATTTAGAGTGTATGTGATAGTATGTGCTTTATGTGCCATCTATATGTGACGAAAAATTTTACAAACATTTAGGTCCAGCTTATAACGTTTTTGAATTATCATGTTTTCAGATAGACAGACATAAATCCAAAAAAGAATTTTTAAGACTCAAGAAGTTCGAATAACAGTGTCGATTATGAGAAGTTCGAGGTCGAATTTTTCGTTGATCACAATACTTTTTCCAAAAAATAAACGCTGCAGAATCCAGAAAATAAATGCTGCAGAATCCTGAAAATAACAGTTAACACTTAAGTTAAAAACTGCAGTTAACATTTAAACAAAAAATTCTTACTTTCAGTCTAAAATGATAATTTTTTCAATCAATTAACAAAAAAAAACCTTCCAAAATATAGTGGGATTTTTCAACCTGTTATTCAGTGCAATTTTATATTAACAATTGATTGATTTATGTGAAATAAAGAAAAGCATTTTAGTGCAACCTTCGCCTGCATATTAAAGGAAAATAAATCAAATTAGCATAAATAAGACAGCCAGAAGACAATATGTAATTTCCGCTGTGATTAGAGATGACCACGCACAAGAACATTTTTGGAAACACCGTTTTTACCCCATTTCCCCCTAATTTAAACTGGGTTTCACAATTATTTAAAAAGATTTTGAGCACAAACATGAGCTGTTCAGTCCTGTAAATCTGACAACACATGCTTTTAATATCCACACGCGGTGATGCTTTGGAAAAAGATACGATTTTTTTGCTATTACAGCACGAGACAGACGAATAATTCAATATGCATTCATTTAAGATGAAGAATTATCGGAAAGTAAAAGTCAATAAATGTACCAAAGTAAGCTAATAATGGAAATTTCAAAATAAAGTTCGGCATCTCCAATAGATGAGTTGTCGTTGTGCAGAAATTAAAATAGTGTAAAATCTACAAAATTTGAAAGGATTGCAAAGTATTAACATGATTTTATAAATTGTTCATATTAAAATGATAAGAAAAATTCTTGGGTCTATTCTTTTAATTCCAACAATTATTAAATAATAAAAATTAGTTAAAGTCTCAATTTTTCCAAAATTCCTTCAAATTTTACTAAAAGCTTTTTTTAAATTTTATATTCTTAGATCTGTGTAACTATATTTCTTCATAAACTGCATCAAAGAGATTCGAAATACTTTTAGAAATCTCCGTCATTTTTCTTTTAGGAACAAAATCCGAACTTTGACAAAATGGATAAGATTATTTTTTTTACACTTCTGTCCATAAAAATGAGACTATCAGGAAAGAGATATAGATTAGTTGGAAATATCCAAGGTTGGCTATAATTTTTGAAAACTTATATATCAAAAACTCGATTGTTCTCAGCATTCTCAAGATTTCAAATAAATATGGTACACACTCGACGAAATCGGATTCAGAAAATGTAAAAGATTTGAGTTAAACACAAATGCTGAACAATGTATTGATAATTCGGTATGCATTATGCAGCTAGTGATTAGACATAATTCGCCCATAATAAGAGAGCATCCTGCACAATTCCAAACTTTAAAAGACATCAAAACTTGTATAAAGAGAAGATAGCGGCATTTTGGGTGTTGATTGAAAATGCCATCAATTATATTTGCTTGAAATCAATAGAGGGAAGAATGTTCTATCAGCTGACGTGAGAGTCAAAATACCCATTCTCGAATCAGGTCTGGAAGATAAACATTTGGTACAAATGGCAGTGATGGATTGTACAGCAATTTTCATAATATTAGCATAACAATAGGCGCCAGAGGACCACTGTGTAATGTTTGTTAACGCTGTTTAAAATTGATTGCCAGAAGCAAGCGTTCGCATCTCAATAGGCTCATTACTGCGGCTTCTTAAAAACTTCCATCACAGATGGTTGAGATGGCAGCATACTGCTTCATATAAAAATAAACTATGTGACTTTTCAATAACAAATTTGTGAATATGATTTCGAGTGTGGTCCTTGACTAAAGTAATGTTTCATCAAGAAACAGTGAAAATAGTTTTGATAGCTTTCTTGGTAGTCAAGAAATAAAAAATAGAAAAAGAACATAAGATTTGAGAAATGAAGAAACATGCTTCAATTAAATGCGACAACAAATTATAAGAAAGAAGTATTAAATATTAATTCTTCCTCTTTGTATCTTGAAAATTAAAAAATATAATTATTTGTAAAATACAAATTATTCATTTTCTTTTGTTTGAATAAAAACATGAAAAACATGTTTATAAAAACTTGAACTATGCATCACTGTTTTGATGATAAATAAGCCATATTTTTATTAAATGCTCTTTGCCAAATTCAATTCAGAAATTCTACAACCTCCATAATTTCTCCCCATAAACTTTGTTTTTGGGAAGATTCACTGCTCATATAGCTAAATCAAATCCTGGTTATTTTCATGAGTGCAGAGACCCATTACCGAATTCATTATCTTACAATTACCATGAGCCTATACAAAGAAAGTATGTCAAATATACATAATTAAATAAACTTTTAGTTATAACTAATTTAATTATATGCATGTTGAGTCAGTAGGTGATTTGTTTAGAGTACTTAGTTTATATATAACCTCCATAAAAATGACTTTTTCTCTTCTGAATATTTTTGATTAAAGATCAAAGTATTTTTAATCTATATTTACCAGAATTAGAAGAAATTTTCGTTCTATGAATTCATCGATCAATATGTTTGAACATTTTACTTACAAAGAAATGATTTCATCATATTTCACAGTCAAATTCCGTCTTTGTCGAAATCTGCTGATTTGACTCTTTGCGACACAAGTGGAACCTGAAAAACTTATCAAAGAATTCTTGAGACTGAAATCAAAAATTTTCAACAAAAAGAAAATCTTTACATTCATCTATTAATTGTTTGTCTAATATTTTATATATAAATATTAGTCTAATATTTTATATATAATTGGACTAGATACATTGCGCAATGATAACTAGCAATATAATGAGGTGTAACTTAGTGAAATAAAATGCTTTTTCATATGTTCCTATTACATTTCAAAATGGATATTATTTTCCACCAAAAGAGATCATTATCAACTAACATCATCATATAAGCGAGATCAATAAACCGAATACCCAATAGCCCTTCAAAAATTAGCCGGAGGCTACAATGAAAGGCAAAATTCTTTTGTTTGTTGATAATGCTTATTTGGCGTTTCTTTTAAGAACTTTTGTTTTATTTGCATAACTACTAACTTGTCTATCATTGTACATCCGTGATACATAATTGATAGAAGACAATACTCCAAATCATTAGATAAAGTTACGAGAGATAAATTCTGTAGTTTTTCTGAATATGAATGGATTTACGTGTACAAAATGATATATAGACCTCTACCATCTACGATCAAACCGTTGTAATCTATTATAACCGATAATCTGAAGAAAGGAATGACAAGAGAACAACAAATTATATTAAATCAATGAAAGCATTCTAAATTTATAAAATTCTACTTTAGAAGAACGAAATAAATGAAATCAAAAGTTTTCAATTTCGTCTGTAAGTTAATAAAAAAAAGTAATTCTAATATGTTAAACTTTTTGAAAAATAAATGCTATTTTAAAGAATGGTGAGATGAGGATGCAATGATCTGCTTAAATTTAGAATTAAAATTAAAGAAAAAATGTGTTCAGTGTCCATGGTATTCCACTGAAATAAAAATGAACCTCGAAGCCTAATTCTATCTTTTTTAAACGAAGAGATTGAGTCGATGCTGGAAGCTAAGTGCTCCTGTCTAGTTCAACCCCAAACTTGTCTTTCTACTAGCTGGGAGAAGCGGAAAACAACAGCTTTTATTGGTCAATTTCTTTGTTACTGTTGAATAAGGTCTGCTTCGTGCATCCTTTAATAAATACGTAGTTTGTGAATGAGCAGAGCTTTGAAGGCAAATCTTGTACTTTTCCTTACATCCACAATAACACCGAAAGTCACTTTAGAATTTAGGTAATGGCTTTTTTTTAATCTGAATATATAGTAAAAAAGTTAAAAATTGAGTTAAGAACTACATGATCTCTTGTTTCTTTCTTTTTTCATAAGATCAATGCTTTGGAAAATTGAATGGTGTCTCAAAGTATCTTCAATCTCCCAGTTTAGTCATATTTATAAGAAATTTTAATAATTATTATATTGGTAAAACGATAACTAGCGATTTAATTCGATGTTATGTTTTTAATTGCGAATAAGCAGCATAATTCAAAAATTTTCTGAAAAAGATTAAATATACACACATTTATAATGGATATATTCTTTTAACTAAGGGAAAACTGTGTATTTCTTATTTTTATTCGAAAAAGTATCCACTGTTAAAATATTTCCGATTCTCGAAACTTCATACTATTATGGTAGGCACAGTCAATTAAATTATTTTTAAAAAACGTAAAATCTTCACAAAAAAGGGAATCTGTGAATGATTGAAGATTTTAAAAATCAAAAATTTAGCTCACTGACATTGTAATTAGATTGTTAATACTTCTACTATCATTCTTGGCAATAGCCCATTTACTAAACATTGCGATAGCATAAGAATACCAAATGAAATCAAGTCATCAATTAATGGGAAAAATAGAATTTGCAATTAAAAATCCAACTCAGATTAGAATATCAGACTGATATTTTCCTAGTATTTCGAAAATAGTGAAAAATTTATCCTTTGTATAACGGTTTAATTAACAGAGAAAGAAAATTAATTGATTGTAAAAGCAAAATAATTCACGGTTGAAAATCAACACTAAAAATGTTAACGTATTAGGACTTTCTTATATGGTAATTTTTTAAATGTTCCTGAGAAATTTTTTTACTAAAACTAATGCAAGCGATCCTGTTTTTACAAAGAAAATAACAATGAAAACGTTTTGCTATGAGTATTTTAAAGCATGAAATATTTTCATATCTTAAAAATATAATGCTTTTTCTTTGAAATATTGAAGGAAATGAAGGGAAAATATTGAACTTTCGATTTCGTGACGTCGTTTTATTTCATCTTGGAGAAACATAAGCAGGAGCGACGAGCAACACACAACACAGAACGACACAGTAAGAAATGAGGAAAAAGCTCTTGAACATTTTATCTCTGGTCTTACATAACCTGAGATATTGATAGGGAAAATATTTCTCCATAGTGCTTATATACAATGAGATTTTGATAGGGATTTTCGCTACACGCGCCGGCTAGGCAAGGGAAACACAGGGATCTTTTAAAAAAGAATTTGTCACGTCGGCGATATTTTTTCCCTTCACTCAGAGCGTGGGAAAGTTAGGTTTTTAGTCGTTTCAGCAATTTTACAAAGTTTCTTTTGAATTGATTAAGCACAGAAAGCGGAATTGGATCAGGAAATAAGAGAATATTTTAGAATGAAATTACTATGGGCTAAATTAAGATAAAATCTTGGACACACACATATATATATATATATATATATATATAGTGTTTTCTTTATTCGTGGTTCATTAGCTAATTTTTAAACGGTTAAAGACATTTCATTCTTACTTCATTCTTAACATTTCAATTTATGTTTGAGTCAGTAAGTGAAGTTCTGAAAGAATTACGAAGTCTTAATTTTTTTTAATTTCTTATAGCTCTTAAATTTTTCGGATTTAGTAAAATATTTTAAGCACTAACATTCTAAACAATAAAGCTTCATTCTTCTGTCATTAAAATTGACAGACATGAAAGCACAATAGTTGCTCGAGGTGACTATTAATTGACTTGAAATAATGAAATTGAAAATTTTCCTAACACAGAGAATTTTAGTTGCTGAAAATTTTGTTTATTGTTGATATTATTGTTTAAAATATAAGTGTGTCAAAATATTTTGCTAAATATAACTAACAAAGTCGGGAATGCATAAAAATTTAGGATTCGCAATTTTTTCAACAATGCATTTAACAATAAAAAAAGTATAACATTCAAAAAAGTAAAATACGATTCTTTACGTCATTTAGAATATTTCCTAAAAGAAAAAAAAATTCCAATATGCTTTGCTCTAAAGATTTAGAAATTAGTTTTTGGTCCACGATTAGAATGAACGCCGCGGTTAGAATGCATATATGCATATTCATCTGCAGAAGAGTTCCTTTCTCGTCCAAAGTCTGCAGTTAACAGGAAGAGAAATACTGACTAAAAAAGAATTATTCATGCGAGTCTTTATTTTCTCTAGGTCAGCATTTCGACTACGAAGCCCAAAACCATTAATCAAGTTGAAATTTGGCACTCGACTACCATCTAGCGGAGGACAAAAAGACTAAGATCGATTGACTTTGTTGGGCTAAAATTGCTTTATGAATAATGCAGAAACTAATTGTCATAATTTCTTTTGAGAGTTCTTGTTGTAGAATTTTCTTATCTTAGAAATCCATTAGTTATCCGAATCCAGTGTTTTTAAAATCTGTTTTTATTTTCTATTTTCAATCTCGGTTGCTTAGTAAACAGAATAATATGGAATATTTTGGCGAACGTTTACTTATTCCATTTTTCCAAATTTCACCCCTAAAATCTTCCACAAGATTACAATATGGAGAGATAGAATACCTTTTTTATCCAAAATTTTATCCATACAACAATCAATACATTGTTTAATTCGTCACTTAATTCAAAGGAAAACTTCAACTAATTTTTAATTCAGTAATCCCCCTTGCTAACCGTATAGCTTAAAAATAAACTTATTATGTTTGGAAAAAAGAAAATAAGCATGGAAATCGAAGTCGAAGCGGAAGTTGCAAAGGGTGGCAACAAGGGAAGGTGACAAGGCAGTAAAGGCTAGTAGACAATGCATAAGTGCGAATTCGTGTTGGTCGCAAAAAGAAAAATTTGAATATTACTTTCTTGGATTTCTGTTTTTCTATTTTCTTCTGCGCTTTCCAGCATTTTCCTTTATAAAAATTGATTCTCCTATTTATATGCAAAGCATTTCAATTTCGTTTTACTTTTTCGCTTTTTCTTTTTAGAACTCTAATGTTTTTAGCATACTTTGCAAGTTTCAACAGAGAAACAAATGTTTCTTCGGATATAGGCCGTTAAATTCTATTTTCTATTTTCTATTTTCAAATTTGTTATAATGATTAAAGGTGCTTTAGGGTAGCTAATATTACGCTTTATAGAAATTTTTGCTTGAAGTGATTGAAGTGGTTCCCCCTTTTTTTTTCTATAATAATATAAATTTTGTATCCACAAATGAAATGGAATGTTGATTATTTGAATCTACCTTGATGAAAAAGATGACCACTAATAGTTCCAAATTTATTCAAGCAAATTGTTAGGCTTAAGAAAAAAAAATTAAAATAAGAAATATTAATATTTGTTATCCCTCCCTTAATAAAATAAATGCTCCAAATATTCAAAATTAATAAAATGAACAGTTGATATTTTACAGTGAACATACCCATGGTACAATGATGCTATAAATATCTAGTTTTTTAAAAGAATTTACTTTTCCACGCATATATAAATAGATCAATGAAAAATAAAAGCAATTACAACTTTTGAGCATAAAAATATGCCTTCATATTCATTAACAAATTTTATTTTCCGAATTTTTTTTCATTAGATCCAAAGAAAGTTTTAATACAACATCATATTCTGAATTTTAACTAGATATTTCCATTATACTAATGTACGCAAGATATTCTTTCTTAGAAGGACTTTTGTTTAATGACGTTAGTAATTAAATACTAAATTATTTTTAGGAAAATCGATATCAACAAAATAAAATAATGAAGTCATTCTAAAGCACCAAAACAAAAAAATAATAATATTTTTTTAAATATTTCATTTGATTGTCGTACCAGAGTAATTTTTACATCAATTCATCAGTCATATATGTCAAATTTGCTTGCATCGCTACCTTATCTAAAGAGAAAATAACATGTTTAAATTATACAATTTGTATAAATATAATCAAAAAGGTATGAGAACGAGAAAAGTACCATTAAATAACTTCTCTTTCACTTCTTCGCTTTCTTTACACAGAGTTTGTTTTGTATCAAATGATTGATTCTTTTTTTTTCAATTTTATTTACAATTTCCTTCTAGACCAAAATAAAACATATTTTAATATTTTGTGCTGCTTAAATTAAATTTTTGCATTGTTACATAGTTTCCTCTCTGTTTACTTTCCTTGAACACAAAGATCAAAAGATCTTCTTTTCTTTCAGGATAAAGGTTTCCTTTTTGATATTTGTTCCTGGAACATAACACATCAAAAAATATGGCTATCAATATTACAATCAAGGCATCAATTTGATGTGATAAAATCCAATAAACCGTTTTGCCAATCTGTGTAATCATCTGAACAGAAATTCCCCATCACTAAAGAAAATCGTCACTGCTAATGATCCTTTAATGGCTTACAACAAGATCAAGAACTTCAAAAAACTGCATTCAGGTTTAAAATCAAAATGGTAAGCCCTAGCTATGATAGTTTATAATTCACATTTACTCAGTTAATATAACTCTCGCGTTTATTTTCTGAATGTGAAACAATTTGTAGAAAGTGTGATCTCTCATCAAATGAGCTTAAAGGGGATTTTCATAACAATTAGAAATCATGAATTAGTAGAGTCACAACATTTTGGAGAATTGTCTGATAATTCTTCGGGTATCGATAATGTAAATAAGAATTTAATTAACAAATAATAATGCTTCGTTTTGTTTCAACACATATTACGATTGCTTATGAATGTCTCTAGAAGATTTATCACAGATAAAGAAAAACCCATAAAGTTCAGTCTGTAGACATTGCAAAAGTAAACATCGGTATTATTCATTTATGAAAGTTGACATAGTCTACCTTAGCTTTATAAATGTCATAGAAAAGATATTTTTTATATTAACGACACTGTATAAATGTAAATGATTGATACAACATCTTTGGAAAGTAATTTCTTGAAATTAATGTCAGTATTTCTTTTCTCATAATCTGTTTTCGCCCCATTATTGATAGGAAACTGCGCTTTTTTCTGTAGTTAAAAAAAAACAGACTTAATGCTACTTCTGCATTTGTAATCTTTTGTTGAATTCCGCGATTAAAGTATTATACAAATAATATTTCCTTTTCTATTAAAGACATACTTCAAAACTGCACACTAAATTAAAAAAAAATTAATGAAATCATTCATTTTAAAAAAGTAAGTACCAGTAAAAAGCAAGCAATAAATCAAAAACTTTTTGTTCTACAAAAACTACGATTTAACGTATTGCATTTCCATAAGCAATAAAAGAGATTTTCAGTTTACTGAGCGACCTCAAACATAAAAACTCTGTAAGCATTGTGTAAATTGTGAATAACATAACGAAGCACAAATGGTGTAATAAATTTCATGTCTGACAAGAATTTGCACATCTTTTATTATTAAAGAAACCTTTAATAATTTCATTTTTGTTTCTTTTACAGATATCACATATGAAATTTCAACGGCAGCGAGAAGAAAAATGAGATTTCTGTGTAAAGAGTAAAACAGATGTTGGCTATTCCTCCCATTGTTTGAAAAACGTTGCTTCAGAATGAATTGGAAAAGAATGTTCGCAAATTGCTAACTGTGTATATGCATCATGATAGTATTGAAATGGAATTTATTCGTGCAAAATTAGCGTTAAAAGGCGTTAGTACAATAAAATTTAACCGGAAATAATTTCATTTCCAAACTTTCCATAATTATAATGGATATAAGAGTTTGGAAAAAAATATCTACCTATTTTCTCTACAGGGAACAGGCATTTGTTTTGAAATTTCTCCTAGGAAAAAATAATAGTTTTCAAGGAGAAACAAGCAACAAAATAAAGAATATAAAAAAAATCGCACAAAATAATAATTTAGAATAAAAACAGATTCGCACAAAAAAAATGCTTAGTTTATTACTCTGTAAAATAGAAGGATCTTAAATTATAATAAAGACAATTAAATCTCCATTTTTTTTCATAAATTCGGACTCAAGCATTTATTATCCGAACTTCAGTTCCGTTAACTGATTTTTTTTTTCTTCCTTCTATCAAAACATCTGGAATTCACCTCATTAAATTTTTCTTATTCCAACCCTAAGATGATACAAATGCCACTGATTTCACTCATTAATTCCCCTTTCACCAAGAGCAGTGAAAACACTCGTAATGACCTAAGTTTGAATCGGAGATAAAGCAGCAAGCTAATGAATTCAGAGCTGATGTCAGATAGTCGTAAAAAAAATCAGTTTGAGCTTTTTAGGTAATTTATATTCATCAACAACAGTTCATTTATCAAAGTTACCAGACGCTTTTAGAATAAGCGGAATTATATTCAAAATCTATTCAAAACGGTAGTTAGCACGCAAATCAATATTTTGTTATGAAGAGAATAGTTCCAACGTTTTTGTTTCTTATGTTAACATCCTTTTTTTTTTATTATTATTTCGAATGCATGAGCATTTATATGTCCGAAAGAACTGTAAAATGCAAGATCAACATGTTTTCATTCTTATACATTGAGGTGAATGCACTGGGGTGAAGCTTTGAAATTTTCTTAATGCAGAAATAAGATGAAGAATAATACCAAGCATATAATATAGCAGAGCACATGAATCATGGAAAACAAGGTAGAAACTTTTAATTTTCGAGTGAAATTGTAAAATAAAGTATACAAAAATGTTTTCATCAAATGTCAAGATTCATTCATAATATATTAATCTAATTTTAAAAATCTTTTCATCCTAAAAAATACTCTCATCAGTGATACGGCAGGTTTATTTTTTTTAATAAAGGTTAATGAATTACAGAAACATTCGGCGAATGAATTTTTCATTAAATAGTTAAATGTATTAACTTTATAAGTCTAGCACATATAAAAACATCTTCTTTTCTATTCCAGATTTTCATATTTTTCTTATTCGGTTGTTGTTATTCAGTAAAATTTCCGAAATTTATTTCCTGTTAGTTGCATTTTTCTCTCATGTGATTTTTGAACATTGTAAAATACTAGACTTATTTTTTAGATATGCAATTAACTAGATGTATGAAAGGAGTTCAAAGGAAATGGATTAAAAAAATAAATCTGAATACAAGTACTGTCTAAGAAAAAAAACCTAAATAAAGAATAAAAATAAAATAATTGAGAATAAAACGAAAAACTGATGAAAAATTGTTTTACCAAATGCATAAAAGATTTGAGCATTAATTGTAATAGCAGCTGTTCGCTGTGTCTTCGATCTATGGATATTCAAATGCACACCACCTTCTCATTAAAAATTGATTTTTATGTTCGCTATTTATAAGAATAAAAAGATATCAAAGAGAAAATCAATAAGAAACCATTCAATTAAAAAAAGAAATAAAGAAATATAGGAAATAAATTGTTCAAAAGTAGGTTTTATAAAGTGACACAAAGTGTGCAAATGCATCGGAAAATTACAATTAAATCATACAAGCTTTAGTCTGCTAAAGTATGTTATCGTATTTCATTTTTCGTAGATTAAATATATGACATTTTGCCTGTATCGAAAAGTGCATTCATACATTGTTTATAATACTTTTACAAAGGCTTTAATACTTTGTTAATGATAATTAATACTTAATAATTACAAAAGTTGTTCTACTTTTATTAAAGTACTGAAATCTGAAATGTTTTTTATATATTACAATTAACATATCACTCCATTGTAAATGGAAATGATTGCATTTTTAGTAATCTACTGATTACATTTTTCACGTAAGAACAAAAATAAATAGTGCTTACAGTGCAATGCTTAGATTTTGTTGTTGTTAAAATGCTCTTTAAAATTTTACATATCCAGATATTAGCAAATTCTCGTCTTTTTCAATAAAATTATTTTTGCATAATTTTAATGACTTGATACACTTTTTGTTTATCAAAGATGGTCTCAAATCTTTTTA
Organism: Argiope aurantia; assembly: GCA_026543865.1. NCBI lineage: Eukaryota > Metazoa > Arthropoda > Arachnida > Araneae > Araneidae > Argiope > Argiope aurantia. Next base: position 1,333,403 of record JAPMOR010090133.1, read on the forward strand.
TTAAAGCAATTCTTTTCTCTTACTTATTAAGATTTGTTTGCAGTCACTGAACGATTTAAAACATTCCTGTAATTGCTCATTTAAAATTTAAAAGAAATGAAAGATCAAATTATCCAAAGCGATTAACATTATCATAATAAGGAGTTTAAACGAAAAGAAATTAGTTAACGTTAAAACTAATTCTCTTTCATACATCTAAATGGTATTATGACCAGTCAGATCAGAAAAAAATTAAATTATTTTCCCATTAAATTTCAAACTACTGAATCTACTTAATAAGAAGTCCAATTGGTACTCTCAACTCCAAAAAAAAGGTTTTCTGAAATAATCTCGAAATGAATAAAAACATAAACGTAGTGATAGTCGCTTCAATCACAATAATTAAACGGAACTCTTTTTATATGAGTTCGGTATGAATTTTATTTATCTTTCTATTATGAGAAAAATATGTATAAAAAAGGAATAGTTCCTGGAAAAACTAGAAATTATAGATATTTTTAATATTTAAAAAATGCTTATAAGAAGTACGAAAAGTATTCATAACTAATCATGGAACTCCTACAGAAATTTCGCACATCCCTAGCTTAAGTTAAACGTTACTTGTTTAGCCTACAAGGTGCTGTCCTATATGAATGTTTCTGTAATTGCTGTAATTACTGTACAGTTGATTGGATACCACGAAAAGAAGAAACAAAATATTTGAAAGTGTACAATGTTTTCAGTTACTGTTTTTCGCTAAAAAGTTTGAAATATTGAAACATTGCATTGTCCTTAAGGTAGGTGATTACGTTGAAAAGTTGCCTTTTAGTGAAAATATCGATTTTTTTTTTTTTAAATTATTTCAGTGCTCTTAATTTCTGGACATTTTTTTAAAAAAGCTGCTTGAATTTTGCTTCTCCGTTCCTTCTTTGAGAAGTTACATTTATTTTTATATTTGCATAAAGTATGTTTAAATACTATTTCACAACTTTAAATTCTAATTTTTTTGAAACATTTTATATAAAAAAAAACATAAATTAAAATCTAATGCATAAATTTTATTCAAATTTATTAGAATAATTTCTCAATGTGTTCTGTATTTCATAAACTACAGAATAAGAAATCTGATAATTTAAGAAGATTTTTATTCAGTTGTTTTAATACTTCATAATTCGGAAAAAAAATGAAAATTTCATGCTATTTAACAGTTGAACATCTACACTTATTTTACCTATCTACATATTTAAAGACTTAAAAGAAATACGGCCAATTTCTTAGTTCAGAAATTAAGTAACACATTTCTTATGTTATCTATGAGATTTTGAGCAAATCGTTACATAAAGTTTTAAATTAGAAGGGTTTTGACTTTTTTTAGACAAAAAAATATATATTTCTTCCAAATTTCAAAACACTTTCGGCTTTAAATTAATATATTTTTGCTTCTTACGAGCTTTTCAATTTATTTTAAGAAGAAAAAAATCAATATTATAATTATTTTAAAATACTTTTCAAAAACTTCATCCAAAATGTAGTCACATACCTTACTTTGCACTGTTCTAATTTATATACAAAAAATTTTTATATCAATATTTCATTTATTTTTCGAACACAAGAACCAAAGTCTGAAAATAGTTTGTTTTTCCTGTATAAAGTATCACTTAATTAATAAACGTCAGTCAGACATTTTACAATAATATTTTCTGACTTCAAGACTTAAGTCATTTTTTTTATGAAATTCCCTTTATTTTGTAAAAATATTTTTGTTATTTAATATAATGCATTGTAATTCATCCAGAATCTACATAGAATTAGAGATGTAAATTCAATCCCTTATGTGTGTTTCTTTCTATTTCGTAGAACTTTTCCCATAGTAAATGTATACTGCTTTTTAATTAGTATTTGTAATAGAAATTATTAGTACTTTTTATTAGTCTACAATTTTGTAACGAAATTTTGTCAACTATGCATATCATTAATCACCTATAGTACTGCTTTTATTATATGATGTAGAATAGATAAAATATGATATAAAAATCCTTGTAATTTTAATCCTGAATAAAATTTGTGTTTATGAAACTGCAACTTGCATGTTAAATAATTAGTTCACATAAATAACAGTATGATGCCATTTGTTCCAAATTATGAAAAAAAATGTCTAGATTTCCGTTTCCCCACTCACATTAACTACGCAGATATCGTTGTCCGAAATTAACCTTTACTTATAGCAGCTAACTTTAACTAATTTGAAAGCACAATACTCGTCTCATTAATTCTCAGTGTTTCATATCACAGTTTAAAATTTCTAATTTAATTTTCAAGTACATTTAAAATAGAAACCTCAGAATAGATTTATATTTGAAAGTAGGCAATTACTAACAATGAACAGTTCTCATTCAAGACACAATCTCATTAAGGATAAAGTGATGTCACAGCCTTTAGAATATTACTAAACCAATCAGAGCTCTTACTTATCCATAATTAAGTTTTAAGAAATTCCAGATAATTGTTTTCTGTATTTTATATATTAATACTTACCTATTAAGATTCGCATTTTTTTTTTAATGAAGCCGTGACAATGCGGATGCACATAAAATTACATAACTTTTTAAAATAAAGCCTCATATTTTCCGAGTATCTAAGAATACACTGATAGAAAGAAACTATTTAGTAGTATAATGTGCCTATATCGAACAAGTCGATTTTGAGCGCGACTCTTTAATCACAGCCAAAATTTCATGTTCCTGGATACAATTCGAAAACTCCAGATGTATCTCAGTTATGTCTAAAAAGCAAAAAATTCAGTTTCTTTGATGCTCCCTCTCCCATAATTCATGTATATTTAATTATTTTAAAATGTTCTTTGTCATGTTAAAAAATTGATAATAGCCAACAAAAATGGAAACAGTGAATTAACATCGATTATCCTGCAGTCAAATTCTGTCTTCGACATCTTTTATTAAAAGTGTCATGAAACTTAAAGCTAGTCATAAAGCATATTTCACATTTTAATTTCACCTTTAAAAAAATTCAAACATTTGCATCGATAATTTTTAAAACTCATTCAGCAAAAATTAAAGTTAAAAAAAAATAATAATAATAATTGTGAAGACCTTTACTCTTAAAATATCAAAATAACTCAAATGGTAGGAAATTAGGTGGAAGAAATTTTTAATTTCGAAACATTAAAAACAAACCGTAAAAATTAGAAAATTCTAGCCTCAGATTTCAATAAGATTTTTTTAGAGACTGTTTTAAGATTTACTTCAATGAGATAATTTTGAAATGCGAAAATTTCTTCAAAGTAATAAAATCTCCATTAAGTACTGAATAAATAAAAGTTTATTTGCATTTTTTGAAAATACTTTTTAATAGGCATATATAATATAATTACACTCCCTAATTTCTATGCATCTAAGAGCAATAAGTTTGTGCAGAAAAAAGTTAACAAATACTAAATATGAAACTAAACCATTCTCTTCATACAATACTTAGTAATGAAATATAATGCCTATCTATCCTTTCCTAATCATAAATCATAACTAAAGACTCCGCAATGAAAATCAGTAATGTTTATTGAAATTCATATATAAATATAATTTGGAGAATTGCATTTTGAGTACCATTTGTAGAAATATACAAAAAGAATTAAAGTTGAGCTAATAATTAATTAATTCTTTTTGGGCTAATTTCTACTAATCCTAAAAAGAATTAAGCATGATTACTATACTTAAGACTAAATTCTGATTACTTTTAAATTAATAATTTTAATTTTCGGAACTTAACTTGATCAAATATTTGATCTTAATAAAAATAAAAGTAATTGTAGTTATACATGTTTATTTTATTTATGTTTCACGTCTCCTCCTTAACAACTGCGTTGAATTCAACCCTGTTTTGCATATTTATTATCTAAGGCAAAAACATTTCAAAATTTAAAAATTAATTAAATATTCAATTAATTAAAAATTAACAAAAGTTTCTCTTTTACCACAGTAACCTCAGGGGGAATTATTCCAGAAGAAATATTTTAAAACCATCTTAAAATTCAAAATTTTACCATTTCAATTATACCAAATTCATTTCAATTGCACAATATTGCACGATTTGAATTACGCAATATTTCTTTCAATTGTTTTTTTTAATTAACTGTATTAAAATTGCTAATTTTAAATTTTTCTACTCTATTTTTTCCCAATTCAATGCGTGTATTTTAACTAGCTGTTTTATATATTTCACCATAGTGATTTAACATAATGCATAAAAGCACACATAAGTCAATCGCGTTAAACGGAGACAAGAAAAGTAAAGTTCTTACGAGCGAATGATACAGATGTTCGACAATATCAGCGGCTTCAGTTTATGAGAAATTAACCAATATTTTGCCTTTTTACACAGAACCTTCAGAAGAAATCATCTCAAGGGGGAAAAAATTACACCATTTTAAAATTACTTTTCCAATGATACCAATCTCATTTTCCAGCAATTTTTTTTCATTTGTTATTCATTCTTTTAATTAATTCCTTTAATTAAAATTAATACAGATAATTTTGAAATACAGAAATTTATAGATACGTGAGACGGAGGCAAGTCGCAACAACCTTTAGAAAAATGTTTATGTTTTTAAATGTACTCGCGATTTCATGATTATAACTACTAATTTTTATAGCTTAACTATTCATTCATTATGTAATAAGAGAAACGTTCAATAATTTTGATGATTTTAGCACCTAAAATATTTTTTGAAACCAATCGGCTGTTACAAAGTGCCCCGGATTTGTAACAGCAGATAACAATAAAAACCAAAATATTTGTAACAGTAAAAACCAAAATATTTAAAATTATTTTTCCGTTGCCATTCTTTTATTAATTAAAATGCAAAAGGCATTTGGAAAACACTGTCACTTATTAGCATTATAATAATAAATTATATCGAATGGTTTCCAGTAAAATAAGGATAAAATTATTTAACCAATTATAATAGAAGTCAATCCGCACACCAAAATTGCAATGAACGCGAGCAAATCAAACTGTTTCGTACAGTATACAGTTTGTATCCACATTTTACAAATTAGGCATTGAACCCATTTTTCTTCATCAGAATTGGGGGCCTCGGTGATATTTTGTAATGTCTTGAATTTCAGACCAGAGTGTTCCTGTTTTGAAATCCGGTTTTATCGAAGAACCACCGTGTAAATTAATTTGGTGTACCCTAAATCCGTCGAGTCGGACGATTTTGTGGAGTCATCCTAGTGCTATTCCAAATTACATGGTCTATCCCAAAATAGCTTCAAAATGGGATGCTAATGAAATGCAATATATTATCACTGTTGTACACATTTCCACAAGCTAGAGAAAAACCATTCTCCTTTTATAAAAGCAGCATGTTAGCTCAAAATCCTCTTCTTCACCCGTTTTTTCTTTATTCAGTCATTCGTATTCCGACCCCCACACCTTAAACCTTTCCCTTTCTCTTATCCTTTCTTCTTGCTTTCATTCTTATTAATTATATAATCAATTTTTTCCACTTCTCCTTTATCAGGAGGACAAGTTTAGAAATTTTACTTTTTATTTTATTTTTTTAATTTAAAGTTTGTGTTAGACTCTTTCAGAGGTGAATCTTTAGAGATTTCTTATGTTTGAGGATGCATGGCAATATTTGAAACAGAAAGTCTAAATACGTGAATCAAACACGAAAAAAGGGAAATCTCGCAAGCTTTTATGTATTACAACTTGCCCCATTGCAAATTTTCTTACATTTTTGTTTATTTAATTAAAAAAAAATATTGGGGTTAGGAAAAAAATTAAAGCAGATTTTGAAAACTTTATACGCAGACAAAATAAACAAAATAACAATAATTTATTATTAAAATATTTTTTAATAATAAATTAACTTAAATCGAAACTCAAAATATTTTTTCTCCATTTTCTAGTTAAAATGAAGCTTGTTCCACAACTTCTCACAATCCATTTCAGATGGGCACTGAAAGTGCTAGCATGACAGAGCCCATCATAAGAATCATATTTAGTAAAAATTCTGATTAAAAATTGTTTAAACCATGCCTTAACTTGTGTGTTACAACTAATTCCTAGTTCCCATATTCCTTCTTCTGGGCAGCCTTAAGACGTTGAACTACTCTGTTTTTAAAAAATTCTTTTTTATTTCAATACATATGACTTTATTTTGAATGTTATAATACGTTATACAAAAGAAGTTTCTACGTTAAAAATAGAAAGAATTTTAAACTCGAGGGACACCGGTGTGTCAACAGCTAATCTGTAAAAGAAAAACAGTGACTAGCTGACTAGCTAAAAACACCATTGTAAAAATTATGAATACCAACATATGTAAATTCTCGTTCGCCTAAGTAATCTAATTCTTTACTATTTCAACAAAATAAAGCACAAGACTCGGTAGTTTTTACATAAAAAAAATAGCGTTGGGAGAGTTCGACAACAAGAAAAGATAATGACTTTTTTAATGGGATCAGCTATTCAATGCAGTTGATCTTGGCCGTTCTCTTGGAAGCTGATCCTGGAAGTTGGTCTTTCGCCTGTGTAATTTCCGGTGGCAGTATATTTCTTAACAAACTAAGCCAGTAAATTAGATATCAACATAATTCAGCTATGTGAAAGTACTTATCTTCTGTGATGAATACCATGATTCTATTAAGGTGATCTTTTATCTCAAAGAAATCTGATATTTACTTTCGGTTCCATTAACTCAATGTAATCTCAAAATTAATCTAAGAGATACAGCATAATGCGAGATGATACAGGAAAGGAAAACAACAACAAAAAAACGCTGCATCCTAAAAAACTTTCTTCAAAATATTATCGAGATTAAACTTTTTAAATTAACGTTTTTAAGAAGATTTTCAAAGTAATTTAATCACTATCATAATGATCAGTGCTTAAGCAAATGCCGCGAAATGAAGAATACAACTAACAATAAACAAAATGTTCTCATCCACGGCTTATTGAATATATTCTGAATACAGGAAAAAATCCTTTTTATAGTAAATCATACCCAACCATTTCAAGTATATATGAAAAATGAACTTTTACTCAAAATTAAATTGTAAGTTGAAAAAATGGTAATGGTCATTCTCGAAGGCATAAGTTTTGTGTTTTGACCCTGAGCATATGATATGATTTATATTGTTCAGATTTTAAAACTAATATTGTATACATCGCCCTTTCCTTGTTTCATTTTCAATAAATTAGTCTCAGGAAATAGTATAGGCTAACTGATCTTTGGGAGAGTTTTTTAAATGCTGAATTCATTAATTTGCCAAAGGTCACATGCCAAATTTCATTCTTCTGCTTCATAGTGGTTTTTAGTTATCGAGTTCACATGCACAAAAATTAATGAATTGTCTAACTTTGGACACTATTTGATTGAAAATTTGACACGCATCTACAATTTCCGATTAAAAAACATGAGAATTTTCTTGTAATGACTTCCAGGAAACGGTGTCAATTGATTGGATGATCTTCTTAAACGCGCTCGTTGAAATAATACTAGAATCGTCTCAAATAGTGATAATCCGAGGTCTCAATACTCGGCTAATGTTTAAAAGGTGTTCAACTTTTTTACTCAAACAAATTTCGTTTTTTGATAAGAACCAAATTACTTTTGAAAACACAAAATATATTATAAAAAGTCTTTATTGACCCATAACACTTTCAGTTTTACAAAATGTAGGTGCACAATCGCAACTTACAAAACGATACCAAAAACCATCCATTAATCATATTTCAATAATATTCCAGCACTATGATATTACATGGTATAAATCTAAGGCACCAAGGCCATTATACCAAGAATTTGAAACATATTATCAAAGTTCTTTCAGACATAAGATTCACATACAAGCACATGTAAGAAATACATATATAAGTTCAAAAAAAAAAAGTCTGCATTAAGAGATTTAAACATACATTTTATCCAAATATAAATGGAAAAAAAAAACTTTGACTTAGATTGCATTCCACAGGAATGTCCAAGAATTACTGTTTGAATAAACAAATATAGAATGTAAAAAGGTAGAAATTCTTAAATATTAAAAAATAATAATAATAATTCTAGGGTCATTCCAAAAGAAATAGAAGTTTGTATATGTGTGTGTATATATATATTTTTCAGTAAAGCTTTCTTTTGCAAAGCAAATTTAAAATGATATGAAATTAGATATACTTTAGTGTACTGTCCTATGGTAAAATATTAACTATAATTCTGTATTGAAAAAAACAGTTTAGGAAAAAAAAATTTAAAACAGTTTAGAAATAACTAAGAAAAGAAGATTTTGTAAAACAAAAGCTGCTATATTTTTATCATACACAGATAGAAATTTTAAGCTGTAATAAAAGGATAAAGCTACAAACCTTAAGTACAAATGGCATAATAAATAATGACTGATACATACAGAATCACGGAACAAACCAACGTTGATGAAAAGAAAGAAAGAAAGAAAAAGAACATGAATAGATGCCATCAACATATTTGCTATCTACATAACATTCACAGCAACACAAAGCATATGATGAATTTTATATCATTAGTTAAACGACTATGTTTTATCCAGTTAAAAATGACTATAAGATATATTGTGTATTTCAAATAGTGGTACTCATTAATTTATTACTACATAAAAATAACTTCACTGCTATTATATTAATTATATATATCTTCATATATTAGCACTAGCCCATGATTGCCTTTCATTTTCTAGTATTCACTACTTTTGGAAGGACCCCTATATTGTTACATAAAATAATGACAGCAGTACAAAAAAGTATTTATACGAATAAATAAATCAGAAAACAGCAAAAATACCTAATGTTTTATCAGGATTGGACCATTAATAAAATGTTGGTAAAGATCAGAATGTGAAACAGTACATAACAGAAAAATATTTGATATTTTTTTTTTTTGTTTATTTCTTATTCAAACTGCACTTCAGATGTAAATGTGGACATTTAAACTGTAATTACGATAATTCATAGAGTATAAATACTCATAAGAAAAGAAATTCGAAATGGCAAAAATTTAAACTTTTTCACTGAATTGCAACTGCAAATATAATATACATTTTAAAATTTTGCAACTTTTATTGCTCCACAGATAGCTAAAATAATTTCTTTTGTATTTAAAAGCAAATAAATTACATTTTGCAAACCTATCTAAAGATTTAATAAAATAATTATTAATTTATATGTTTGTGAAACAAAAATTTATTTCTTTACAATATCAAAACTGATAACATACTTTAAGATATATTTATCATTTAAGGTAATGTGAAAGAAGATAATTTTAATTAGATTAACTCAAAATATGATGCCAGAAATTAAATGAAAATGATAGTCGAATGATTTGCCTCATTTAATTCATTCCAAACCACTGTAAAAAATAGCATGGAGATGTATTTATTTTTTAGTTCCTCTATTGAAAATTTTATGTTTCTAAAAAATATTCTGAATAAAAATTTGCTTCGTATTTTGTATTAATAAAAATAAAGTTGACTAAAAAGTATCCCTTATTAGAAATAATCTAATTAAGAATTTACACCTAATCGTAAACACACTTTGCAACAATATCCACTCTCACTTAACCAAACATTTTTTGTGTAAAAATTAATTAATGAATAATTTAATAGAAAAACTACAGTGCACAATATCGAACTTCATACAGAAACAAAAAAAAATGAAGTTTTTTTTTTATAATATATATGAAATCACTGAACTTCGTCTAAGTCTGTATAAATTTTTTACAGTTATGTAAGCAGATAAAAATTAGATTAAAATTTATAGTGTAACTACTTGAAATGAAGTATCGAAAAAACAGAAAACTTTCCAAACACGTTTTTTTAACATGATATCCGTTATTGTTTAAGAAACCGATTACATATTTAAAACTGTTTTGAAAACACTTCACTTTTGAAAACACAAAAATACTTCAAATGTTAAAGTAAACATTATTAGCTTATACATTATATATTAAAAGAAATTATCACTGCTTTGAAGCGTTTATCAGAATTCAAATGAAGGAAAATTTTTAAATATGTTGCATAATATTGCTAACAATTTTTCTTGCTACTGCTATAAAAACTGATAAAACAATAACTTCTAAATGTGTTTTTGAATATTTATATGTTTTCCTTTCAAATGCAAATAATCAATGTTCTTCAATAATGTTAAATACTAGTTCTCAAATTATATATAGGTGTGTGCGCGCGTGCGTACACGCTATTAAAGCATTTTAATATATAAAAAATAGACTAGGTAAAAACTGAAAGAAAATTATAAGGCTAAATAGAAATGGACATATGCAATAAAATTTGGAATCTTAAGTAAATAATGTAGCGGAGATATTTCTATTTTTTAATCACTTTAAAATTAATACTAAACCAGATGAACGGAATTACTTTCAAGTACTGATGCCACTCATCTTTCAGAAACTGAAACATTAACCTAATACGAACTTTAGAAGAGCAATAATGAAAAATTGCATGAATACTCAATCAGAACTGTTAATTCCATTTACCTATTTCATAAACATACACTTTCATTCAAATTTTCAAAATTCTAATGACTAGCTATTTTGAAAGTGACTATGTGTTAAAGCATCTTAAAATGAATGAACTCATACATTTACAACAATGATACAATAGATAAAACTTTTATCATCATCCATTACAAAAAATATCAAAAAAATAGGTAATACCTTTAAATATAGTCTCCAAAAATAGTAAATACGTTTGTTCCATTTGAAATAGACATGTCTAAACTATAGTTGGTTCGAATAGTTAACAACTAACAATTATTTTCTCATTTTTATCATCAAAAGGTCTCAAAGTTGCTAAAAATGCAAGTGAAAATAATAGCAGTAACTAAATATAACTTCAAAAATCTTTTACACAAGTACAATATTTTAAAATTCCTAAATACAATAAAAGACATCAAGGAATAAAGTGATGTAATGAAACATTTACAATGAGACAATTCACAGACTGAAGTTTTAAAGCTTCAAAACAAAACACTGACCAAATCATATAAAGCTACATATAAATATCAATTATCAATGGAAAACAAACTACAATGATGGTGATATGTTCATATTCAATGCCTAAAATCAATATATCAAAACAATCACAGCTTTGAAAGCCCTTAAATTGTACTTTGACACACTTAAAGCTCATTGACACGTGCTGTACAATTTTTTCACCGAATAACATTTCAAGAGCTATAAGAAGGAATGTGAGAATTGCAAGAAATCTGAATTTTATCATGAAATGAACATGCTAAACGCTACAAGTGCTTTTTTTTTTTAATTCTCAGTAAATTAGAGAAACTTAAATTTTTTTCTTCAAGTTTCTTGTAATAAATAATTCAAGCATGAATTCTAAATTTTAAAAAAAAGTTATCCTTTTAAAAAGAAATTTTTTAAACAATTCAAAACTCATATTTAATGCCAAATTAAAGTTTTCAGATAGTGAAAAAACAAAAACGAAGGTAAATATAATCATATTACAACAGAACGAGAAATAAAGAACATTTGCATTCGAAAAAAGTATATTGCAAGGCATATAACTTCTAAATAAAAATAAACAGAAACATTGATGAACACAACAGACTTAAAATTCTAACATCATGATGAGATTCTAAATTACTGTTACAAAAACAAAAATATACACATAATCTTAAAACATCTCAACACTTTATTCGTAAATACAGATTTATTAAATGAATATACTGACAGACAATTATTGATAAATTTCTTTTTAATGAGTTTTAGAAATCGGCATCAAAAATACTTTGAAAAACTTTTTATACTTCAAAAATGATAGCATCTAATTGAAAAAATATCTAAAACCACAAAATTTTGTTCTTAGAAACAATTCTAACAAACAATGTTTTGTGAAAGGTCTAACAAACGATGTTTCGTGAAAGATTCAATAAACATAATTAGCTCATAAAAATTGTGTTCTGAAAAATGAGATGAAAAGAGAATTTAATCTACTCATATTATGCCAATTCTATCATGTTTAAGTAATTAGATAAAATGAATTACTATCAAAAGATAATTAACAATAAAGAATAGTTGTATCTGCTTTTTGAAAAGTTGTAAGAAGTAATATTCTATACACCTTGCTTTGTCTTTTATGTTAGGAAAAAATTTTTGCCCATCTCTTCATACATTTGCTTAATAATTTACAAACAAATAATAGAAAGTAAAAAAATATCTACAAAAACTTAAAATAACCTTTTCAGAAGGAAAAAAAAACACTTCAGTTAAACTGAAAATTTAACTATTTTTTAAACAGTATAATATATAATAATTTATGCAATAGCTACACTTTGTTTACCATCAACAATCACTGCTAAGCTCCATTTAATGGTTGCATATAGAACTCTTAGAAAATTTTGTAAAAGTTAGTTACTCACTACCATTAAAATTAAAACCATTTCGTTTTGAATCATTTTATGTAATTATGGGACAGGATTTGAAAAGGTCAACATAGTGACATTAATTATAATTGCTAACCATATAAATAACATTAACACAAAAAATTCACAACAAAATATAACTGTGTTCATATTCGGAAAATAAATATTTGACAAAGGCAATTATTGGAGACATTTCTGAAACTCTTCAGTAACTAAATACCTCCAAACAACACAATGAATTATATAGTCAAAGAAAAAAAAATGAAGCCTCAATAAGATGAACAAATATGCAAAAATTGAGATTATTTAATTTTCCAGTGGCCCAGAAAATGATATGCAGTTCAAGAAGACTTAAATTAACTTTTGTGAAATGACTGGATTACTCTTTGTAAAATCTCATAATATTAAAGTCACAGACATGTTCATAAAAAAAAATTTCAATAAAACCAATAAAAATTATTTTACAAATATCAAAACAGGTTTTTAGCCTTAAAAAATGATTAAGCCAGTAAATGTAATCTTTAAAAAAATCCATAAAAATGACAATAGATCTACGAAGCATGCTTCAAATCAAAAAAGTTTTTTAAGAGTAATAATGTTCCTAACTTTAACTTGACAGATATTTAAAGGGCATTATTGAAAAATAAAAGGTCAAAAACGCTAAAGCAAAAGTCATAACTTATCCAAGTACACCTTGAAAATTCCAAACAATGCACTAAAGGAAATAAGGGCCATTATGATATAAAACATGCAATTTTTCTCGAAAACTAAATTGGAATTTTTAAGTTTAAAATGAGAAAGAAAATAAATGTCAGAAAAACGTTAAAAATTTAAAAATTAACTTGGAATGATATTATACGAATTGACTAGAATATTAAAACAAAAAAAACCTTCAATCTTCTAATTAGAAACTGACTTTTTTTAATAGGAACATTAAAGTGGTATTGTATAAATAAAAATAATAAACACACATATTGGTTTTTAAAAATGAGTGTAGATACTTATTAAAAACAACTTTTAAGACACACAATAGGAAAAGCATTATACATATTACAAGTACGAATGAATGGCAAATAAATAAAACATGTTTACACATTTGAAAATTTCAAAGCTCATTTAAACCAATTTAGCATGCTCACTTTTAAGATATTATGAAAAATAACAATTACTGACACTTTCCAACATATGAGACAAGTTTACAGATCCGACAAAACAGTCAAATGACATTTGTTAAATAAGTTCTTTCGGATGAATTTTATCACAGTTTTCCTTAAAATAGGTACAATGAATTGCAATGGTAATCATAAGAGAAATGCTTAGTTTATAAACATACAAACCGACAGATTTAAGGAATATCAATTGACGTATGACTTATAAGAAAACATAAAACATGGAATAGCGATGAAAATTGCATATTCTAAGGTACAGTTCATTACGAACAGTAGCAGTAATTTTGGTTCCTAAACATACTGCAGTGGTTACTGCAAACACAATATTATGAAATAACACAATATAAAAGTTTCCCAACCAATTTATTCGTCCGAAATCGCCAAGAAGATCGAAATTCGTAATGCCTACAATAAAAATATAACTTTTAAAATTTTATTTTTAAGAAACATTAAAATTTAAAACTAATAAAAGAAAAACATTTACTCAACAATTGTTTCAACTTACCTAAACTGCGAGCTAAAACAGGCAGTGCAGAACTTAAAATAAGCAATATAGCACAGTTCCCAATAACTTGAGTCATAGATGTGTTTTGGACTTTTGGTTTCAGATAACAAAACAGAGGTAATGAATATAAACCAATAATAGACGTACACCAAAGGTATCTACATTTCACTTAAGTATAAATAACACTAATTACAAAAATCAGTCAATCATTTAATCATTAGAATCAATATAATTTCAATTAATATTTGCAACTTAAATCTTTAGTGCAAATACTAAATCCAATCTAGATGCATTTCATTTTACATTTCATTCAATGCTGTATTTTTAACACAGGTATTGCATAACCTTACACGTAGAAGTGCAATATATGGAAAAATGAAATAAAAACAGTTAAAATTTATTACAATTTAATTCAACCTTCATTTGTTACATCCCTACAACAGCTTTTCTAAACAATTCATAAAATGGAAAAAAGTAATCAAATAAATAATACATAATTATACATAAATGCTAGTTTACAATTGAATTTTTAAAATAATTTTATACAAATAATAATTATTAATACATTAACTTTTTCCAATTTGTGCTCTATAAAGAAAAGAATTTTTAAGAAGTGCTAAATTTCATAATTATCAACCCTGCTTCTTTTCAGATCTAGGGGGGGGGGGCTAGATTCTGAGCATAAAAATAACTTATAAACCTGGAAAATTTCAAAAATTGCATCGTCTGAAAGATATGAAAACTAATCAACTGAAAATATTTCCCTTCAAAACACTAACTGACCATAAAACAACTAATAACTTGCATAGTTTAATTAATTTTGTCATACCGTTACATATTATCGCATCCGAAAGCAATAAATAATAAATTATTACTTCCATCAATCGCAAGATGCAAAGTATAGAATTTAAAGTTTAAAAAAATGGAAAATGCTTATGATAATTACTCTTCAGAAAAATTTCATGACGCAAAATCGTAATATCATTTTCAGATAAAGCCTATACATATAATGTTAAAATATTATCATGTTTCTATAGTATCTTAACACTTGTATTTTTCAATAGAATAATAAGCTTTCCCTCCAAACTTTTTTAAAACGTGCAATAACATAACCTCCAAAATATTTACAGACATTTGTAATGAATAATATGTGTATAATATAAAAGGATACAAAATAAGAACTATTTCTAAAGCTGCTCCAATAGGTCCCAGTGTAGACAAAGAATTAATTCCCAAAGAAATATTCTGTAAACAAAATTTACATATTGCAAATAAAAAAGCTTCATGATTCCAGGTCAAACATATTAGGAATATAAATATGAGTCAATCCTTTATTAAGTTAGAAAAAGATGTTTATTGTAAAAATAAAATATCGATTTATAAAAATATTTCTCAAAAACTATAGCATTTTTTTTTTTCCATCTTCCAATCAACAAACGAATTTTGCGAATAAAAAAGTCTGCTTGTTTTGATGCAATCCAAACATCAAAACATTTTTTAACATCTACATGAAAATTGTATATCTTTCCAAAAGAGGTACTCGGCATAGAATAGAACAAATAGTAGCCTGAAGGAAAAACACCTGGTGAATTCAACGGGTGGGGCAATGCATCCAAGTGAAGCGATTCTGAAGATTCTTTCACTGATCCAGTAACATATGGATGAACAATGACGTGTTGAAAAACAACATTGTCATGCATTTCAATATATTCAAAGTGTTTCTACTTCAATACTTCGCTCAATTTATCAACTGTTGAGTATATCGTTCACCACTGATGGTATATTTGAGCATCAAAGGTTCATAATAAACAACGCCCTGTTGATCTTATTAGATACATAGCATACCCTTACTAACATGAACATCGTTTTTAAACATTTTTTGATAACTGTATTCATTAAGTTATATTATGGTCCCATTTTAGAGCAACATAAGAGCTATATCGGAATGGACCTGATAATTTTGAATAACGGTCAGATAAAGAGAACATCCAAGTTGGTACCCCCTTCCCCTCCAAACTTCTGCACACCAAACCAGAATAAGGACATTTGATCCCGAAGGATTTAGTGTGCATCACAAGTTGTATCTGATGGGGCATGTTCATAATAAATGCTCAGTAGCAATCGATGCATTTATGCTGCGGTTTTCTTGGCAATTAAATTATGTAACGTCACTTCCTTCAAATGCTGTTTGTTTGGCACAAATCTCGCCTCGTTTTCTAAGCTAACGTTTTCATTATTATTATTATTAAATATTAACACCAGAGTTCATACGCTACTTTTTAAAGGTTGTCATGAAACCTTTCAATTACAACTTTCCCGAATTATTTGTAGGCAAGCAGTACTACTAACAGCATTTGTTACTAATAGGCTGAGTCATATTTATATACCCATTGTAAAAAGAAAAATATTTGTAAATACAAATAAGATTTTACAAACACTTTTTTATACTTTCTATTTCATTTTCTGATTCTTAATCCACTTCTTAAATCTTTATAAAATATAAAAAATTGGAAATTTCATTATATTGATCTCTAAATCTTTCTGAAACTCTTTTGAATTAGGACTATTGTGAACATTCATTGAAGCAAAGGAAGAAGGAACAAATAAAAGGTTTCCAAAATTCTGTTAATGTTTGCGAGCTTCTTTTATAGTTAAACATTTTTAATGGATTCCGCATAGTAATAGTTTTAATATAAGATAAATTTTATGACCCATAATCCTAGAATTATATGAAATAATGTTCAGCACAAATAGAGTTAAATCCAAGAGTAAGTGAAAAAGTCGTATCCTTTCAAATTTTTAATTGTAATAAAAGTAAAATTCAAAGTGCATTCTAAAATATGTTTTCTAGGATATATATAGAATTTATATGCAACAATATAATTACAAAATTCTAATCTCATAAAAATTTATTCCAATATTTAATGATGAAATATGCCTCATAAAATGACTCAGAATAATGTACTTAACAGTCACACTTTAAACATAGAGCAGATTTGTGAAGAACTGATAACCTATCCAACAACTGAACTTATATACACTTTTCCAAGAAAATTATGTTAATAAAAAAAATAATTCCATGATCTATTAAAAAATCTTATGGTTATTATGGTAAAAATACATATTTTAAATAAAAAGCAATGCAAGTAAAACTGAAAATATAATATTTATAATATATTTGCTTAATAGCAACATCAAACATAATCTATACAATCTTTATAAACAAGATAAGTTCAGTGATCTTTGCATTTGCTGTGAAACTTGACCAACATAAAGACAATAACCGAATATCCTGTGACGAGTTGTAATATAAAACTGCTATAAATACAAAAAATGTCAAACCTGAGAGTATACAGGTAAGGCTTTGATTCCAAAACATAATTCTAGTGTATTCTGTGTAACCATTAATACAGACATAACCTATAAGATAAGAGGAAAAAATAAAAATGGACACAATTTACAAACAAAAAAATGCAGGTCATGTAATGCTGTCCTAATCACTACAGGAAACTGAAGTATTTTCGTACAAAGCTTATTTCAATGTATTTTAACTTTCAAATTTTTATTAAATTAGAGGATAATTATAAAGAAATCGTCCTTAAATCAGATCCTTATAAGGAAATGAAAATAACTAAGTTCGTATAAAGTACTGTCTAAGCCAGTAATAGAACATCAACTTAATAATGAGAGCAGAACTCCAAGACATAAAAAAAAACAATGCTTATTATGAATCGAAAATTCTTCTGTCACACATTTCATTTTAAGATTCCCTGCATCTTACATGAACTAAATGAGCATATTTTGATGTTTAACCTTTCTGTTTTCAATTAACATTGGAATGATGGTTTAAGGATATGCTCAAAAAATATCTTTTTTTCTTAATATGAATAACAGATACAGTGAATAAAGATGTCGTCTATAACAATAAACCGCCCTATAAAGACATTTTCCTCTGATCCATCAAAATTCCTGTTTATTCAATGTACCTTGAATCTTCTTACAACGATAATCACTAAAACTGCATCTGTAAAAAAATTATAGGAAAATTATCATTGTATATAATGATAATTTTCCTTTTTAGAAAGCTTATAATACATACAGTCATATTCTTCCCCCTCCTTACAAAAAAGACACCTCAATGTGAGGTAACAAAAGACAAGCGTTTGCCTCCATGTCCAGGTGTAGATTTTTTTTCTTTCTGAGCTTTTGAAGTAAAGGATCAGAGAAGGCAGGAGAGGACAGATGTTTGTTGTCTATGGAAAGTACAGCACACAAGCCAGAGAAATTAAGTACTTAAAATGTCAAATCTTAGTAGTTTCCCTCTTTCAATGTTGTTTCACTGGCTTATACGACCCAATCAATTACCTAAATTAGATATAGATGTTAAATTTCTCTCCCAGATTAATCAGCGAAATCTGGTCAATGGAAATCAATATTGTAATGGAAGTGTCTATTCTCTCACAATGCACTAAATAGTTTTTCTCTCTCTCCCCTTCCACATGGTTTGAAGCAAATACCGAATGTAGAAAAAAGCATTTACATAAAAATCAGAAATGGGATATTAAATGTTGTTTCATTGAGAATAAAACTTTCGCCAGTCAAAAATATGAAAATAAAGCAATAAATTATAATTGCTAAATCAAGATTATTCATTAAAATAACTGCGCCATGTTTTTTTTTCTTGCAAATACTAACCAATATTTAATGAATTATTATTGTTCAGCTTCAATCATGAAAATCATGATAAACGAAGTAACGAGAGCAGTAAGAACTGAGAAACTTTATTTTGAAGCTAAATCTTTCATTAAAATTGATAACTAAGCAGAAAAATTTTCTCTGCTCAAAAAATAGCCTATGTACAGTCAAAAATCTATTAAAGTTATTCGAAGTTAATTAAAGAATGCAAAGCATTAATGCATCTCAGAACAGTAAGTATAATATAAGCTACAGCACATTTACAATGCATAAGCTTCCTCTACCACTAAAATAAAACAATTTAAAAGAGCAGTTAAAAATAATCACTAAAAATTATTTAATTGTTAATTTCATTAAAGAGTACTTCTTTCCTTTATATAAAAATCATACAATTCATGGGAATTACACAATTGAATCTCATTTATATTCCTATTCATCCAGCACATAGCATATAAAAATAATATTTATTTTATATGTAAAAAAATCCACCACAGTTATTAATAAGAGCTAATATGAAATAATGATTGTATACTTACTGTTAGAAGTACAAGAAATATCATCATCATTGGATAAAGACAATTTCTTTTAAAAGCAGTCTGTCTCACTTTACTCTCTGTAAAATGAACAAAATAACTAATATAAAAGCACATAATATTCAAAACTTAAAATGTTATTTATAGAAATAAACAAAGATTTATTAAATTGATAAATAAAATAAACTGAATATCATTTAAATTTAATCAGTAAAAAATCTTCATGATTTCAATAAATATACTATTTTAAAATAAATCTGTGTTTGAATAACTAAACAAAATGTAAAAACATTTCATGGTGAACAATAAACAGAATGAAAAATAATTTTTTAAAAGATCTAACATAGATCTCATATGCAGTTGAGTTTTATTAAGTAAATGACAGCTCCTTTTTTTTTTTTTTTAATTCAATGGACAACATAAACTGAATGTTGCTCAACTCAATTTTGGCGAGTATTCTGAAATGCAAGTCTTATACAAAAGAGAGTGTGTATTTTTAAACAGTGTATTTAAATGGTGATGAAAAAATTATAGTAATTTTAAACCTCAATTTACTTTTTATAGAATATAAAACAGAGTACTGCATCTAATTCTAATAAATTTACAATGCTCAGAAAAATAATGGATAGGTAACTTTATAAAAATTGAATAATTGCAAAGTATATAGCAAAATCAGAACAATTTTAGCAACCATCTCAAATATAACCTTTGCTACTAATAAGCAGTTATACCTTTGACTTGTAAATATTCTACCATACGATCTAGGCCATCCTCATTCAAATATGTAGCCATATTATCTGCATATTCCTACATGAGGGAGAAAAAAACTGTCGTCAGTTAAAAGACACAACTACATTTTACTACAATAGGCCAAAGTTTCAAATCTAAAGAAGAAAATTTATTTTTAGTTGGTCTCTCTCTCACAAGTATGTTAACTTACTCTGAACAATTCTCAATCAATTAACTTAAAAGAATTCACATAAATTTTGAAAATATCTCTAAAAGTGCTTTTCTGTTTTTTTAATTGATATTTTTTTTAAATCTGGACAAAAACTTTATAATTATTACACTTGCTATAAATATGACTTATCAATAAAAATTACTATAAAAAGGGTTAGCATTTTGATGGATAATTACTTAATCACTTGGATTATAAGACAGAAATTTTGATTATATAACTAATGTTCTCCTAACAAATCACTTTTTAACACATTTTAAAAAGTGATACTAAAAAAAGATAAAATATCTACCAATTTTTACATTGTAAATCGAAATGCAGGCTAATTTCTGTTCTACGGCAGACAGATAATATTAAAGATACAATTTTAATATTTTTTTATAATCAAGCACTACACCAGATCTGGAGGTTTGGTGTAGTAATACATTAATACTAAATTTATAATAATTATAAATTATAAATTTATAAATAATAAATTATATAAATAATAAATATATAATTATATAAATAATAAATTATAAATTTATAAATAATAAATTATAAATTTATAAATAATAAATTATAAATTTATAAATAGTTAATACTAAACGATTCTTTACAGCGAATTTATTAATTTTTTTTTAATATTTCGTTTATATTCACTTTTTTTACTACGAAACATTTGACAATGAAAAGAATTTATGTATCTTCCATTTCTATTTTATTTCTAAAGATGATAGAATATTAAAGTCTAAAGTCATTATCTAATAGACTGATTATTTCATTTTGTTTAGTCCAATTTTTTTCAATTTTTTTTATTTGATGTTGTTCAATTTTTACAACTATATTCATTCCAACTTTAGTGATCCAACTTCTCAAAAAAAATCTGTTCCATATTTTTTTTAATAAATCCAATAGTTTACGCCATTTTCTGCAATGTAGAACAGTCATCCATCTGTTCTTATGAGTTTTGTGTAATATGTTTTGAATGCCAGCTTAATCGAATCGGCAAACTGAATCGATTGTTTGCTTCATTCAAAGGGCTTTTTTTCCGTACAAAAAGATTAAATGATTAAATGTTTTTGGAAAAAAAAACTGTACACATTGTGATAAAAAATAATAAGTTTAATTATCTCTTTGATTTTAGCGATTTTTTACTTCCATTTAATTGATGTGTTAAGATGATCCGCAAAGAAAACCTGAAAAGGCACCATTCTGAATTACACTACTGCAACTGGAAATTGTCATATGGAAATGGTTGAAACTTTGCTAAAAAGCTTTTCATTTTGCACCATATCAACTGGCATCAAGAGTTGCATATTTCTACTTAATCTTTTTTACAAACTAAATGTAATAATTAAAATGCATAAATATAACCTTAAATTCGTTAAAAAATGCACTGTCTTGATTTGTGTAATGATGAAGCAAGATTGAAATACTGTAATCAATTAAATATATTGAGGTAAGCTTCATTTGCAATGCAGTAAATTTAATTTCGTAAGTTTGAATTTATTTTCGAAGCTCGAAATTGTATTTACAAAAAGTTTGTTCGTTCCAACATGTAGATGACCCTTGTTTAAACAAAGTTTATACTGACACAGAAGTCATGTTTCTGAGGTAGTTTCGCCATTTATTCATGCATGTAGCATTAGCAGTTTTTTACTCTCCATCACTCTGGTTTGGTTTAGTTGTATTAACGTCCCGTTTGAAGCAACACTTGGGTTATTTTGGGACAGACCTCCTAATTTTGAACCGCGGTTTTCGATATGCGCAATATCACTAACAGAAAGAAAATTTACATATTGACTGTTGCAGAAGCTTTCGGGCATAGTGTTAAAAAGTAATATTTCGAAATTCAGACATGGTGCTTTTCAAAAAATTTTAGAGAAACTTGGACAAAACTCGACAAGAACATTTACACAAATAGTGGAATTAAAGTGCCAGATGATATCCACTCCGCCATTCTTGAATTTCTTGACCACCCCTTTCTGCACAGAAATAGCGACATAATTATCAAGAATTATTGGAGTTAACTTACTCAGAACTTAATCAGTGGCATTCAGGAGATATCATATATTAAGAGCTGCAAGTCGTGCTAGCTGGATGGCAAAGGCCAATTATACATTTAAGATTTACGAATTTCAAAATAAATTTTAACTGGATATATAGAGAGAAAGTTTTCTTTTTTCTTGTTCATGTATATTTGAGTCTATTTGTATTATCTGGATACTGATCCAAAAATCAGCAAGGGTACTGTTAAAAAATTTTCAAACCATTTCTTGTACTTAACTTTAGAAACAGTCCCTCTATTCTTATTGAATGACTAAGTTCCAATCGCTGTTACGACAAATATGGTTGTTTACAAACAACGAGTTTTCGTCTCTTGTAAAACCCACCGCAAAAAGTTTCCTCACAAGATTTTATAGCAGCATTAATATCCTATATAAAGATTCTTCAACATGGAAGGTAGATTCTGGTTACAAACATGAAATTGGAAAACTTGATAAGAGAGTTTTGTAAGTGTTGATGCAGAAACAGATGGCAATTTAATATAATAGTGCAATAACAATCTCTCAAAAGATGAAATGTTTTACAGATTGTTGCTGAAAACCATAAAAAAATACCCGACTGCTACTAAATTCTCTCATAGGACAAGATAACATTCATTTGTTAACATTATGTTTAGATTTTATAAAAATTAATGCTCTAAATACAAGTGTGTTTCCCTTATAGTTCCTTCTGGATTATTACAACTTTAAGTGTCGATGATGATGAACTTCTTGTACAAAGAATGGACTTTCATCATTTCAAAAGCGACAATTTTAAATATTAAAGCTTTTTATCTCGATTAAAGCGACATTCGACGGCTCAAATTATATTTCTCAGGAAAGAAGAATTTAAATTTACATGAAGCGTGATTCAGTTATAAAATACGATCGTATAGTTGCCCATAATACTCTTGTAACAATCCATGAACTCCAAGAATGCTGTACGGAGGTCGGTTATTTTTAAATATATTCTACAATGTCATTTTTGGAATATTAATATCTGAACTAACATTTGTTTCTCTAACATGAGAGCAAATTAAAAAGTAAGCCATTTTTGAATCATTTGTATAAATTCATCTTCCCAAAAGGTAAAAACACTATAATTTATTATCGCTTAAACCATTCTGTAACTAGATTTCCCAGAATTCCGGGAATTCAGTAAACGACGTCTGTAATCTGCAAGGCCAACGTTACGAACTCATACAGCATAAATCATGACTATTTCCAAACGTTTCTTGTTACTGTTCACTCTCTGATTAGGGAAAAATTTTGCGCGTGCGTCAGAAGGTGTTTATTTCGAGAAAATGATGGAAGAAATTTGAAAGAGATGTTTACATTTAAGAATTTTTCATGTTCGGTATTTCAGTATTTCTTTGAGATATCTTAAATATTCAGTTTCTAAAGTTTCTTTTCAATTTCTTATAAAGTCGAAATTGCAACTGTCGACCAATTAAAGCGAAAAATATTATACGTGATAAGTAAATTTCTTTCAAGTCAATTTGATAGGATGACTAAAGAAATATCAGCATTTGGCAATTTTTCTGAAATGAATAAATTAACATTTCTACAATAAATTTTTCAAATGAAAATCTGTGATTAGTTCCTCTAAATTTTAAAATAAGGATATATTTGTAAATGTTGTAAATAAGAAACGTGAAACCATGTGTGTGCATAGATGATTGTAAGAAAAACATTTTACTAATTAATATTTTCTCATTATAGGAGACGTAAAAAGATTTAATTAAAAAAAAAACTTTTTACTATCAACACCCACAGAAACCCAAGAATTTTCATGCAATTATTCACCTTATATAATGAAATTTTATAACTAGAAGTACATGCCTAGGTAGACGATAAAGGGTAATAAAAGTCTGTTCTAGTTTTTTTAGTACACCCTGTATATATCAATTTGAATGATCCCTTTTATTTGAAATGAAGATAATATTCATGATAAACATGATAAATTTTAGAAAAATTGTGTACATAAATTCACAAGTGCAAAAACAAGACAATTTAAGCATTACGAAAACAAAAAGGCTAAAGACTGACTTCAAACGGTATAGTTCGGTATCTTTTCCGTCTATGCATCAAAGAACAGGAAGGGGAATCTGCAAACGAAGAGCCTAACTGTATAACACTATCTTCTGATAGCTCATTCCCCATACTTGGGCAATCACCCTGTTTCATATGATGCCTTGGAGTCTAAGAGAAAATTGAGCATATCATGTATTGATTTTTAAACAAGAAAAAAAAAGCAATTTAAATAGTACCCTGAAATACATTTAAATTATTCTAAATGAAAAGCATCTACTTAATCATCATTAACATAAATGAAATAATGCGCCTACTATTTAGTGCAAATTCTACTACTAGTAATCAATTAGTAGCTTATATTATCAAATTTTCAAGATAAAATAATGTTAATCTCACCCTTCTTGTTATCACTATTTCATGTAATGCTATCAGTAACTGAGAATACCAATTCATGATTGAAACATAAAATAATTACATATAAAGAATTGTCTAGCAAGAATATAAATCCCTCAGCATCAATGATCATTGAAATTCACCCGAACCTCAATCTAAATCTTTATAAAAAGTCTGAATTCCCTTTTCGGAAAAAAAGAGGGGGAGGTTAAACAGAAAATACAAATCTTCTAATAAAACTGCTGTTATAGTATAATGCTTAAAAAAACATGGCAAGAGTTATTGGTTTAAAAATAAAACAAATTTTAGTTAAAGAAATCTTTTAGAAACTAGATCACAATAATAAATCTCAATTCTAAAATTAGAATTTTAAATTTGCACTCTCCAACAATTTAATGCAAAAAAAAAGAAAAAAAACATAAGCAATTCTAATTTAATAACGTGATTTCACATGGTTTGACAGTTGTCATTAAATCTTTAATGCTACTAAATAGGTTTATGCTCTATTCTGATCAAATGAAATGCCATAAATTGGAACTTAATATTGTGAAACTGAACAAGTAATAAAAATAAGAAATCCATACAAAACACAATTTATAAAACAATTTTAACATTAAAAGAAATGTTCGTTTATATATCAGACTTCAGAAATGAATATATTAAGAGGAAAAAAGAGTGAAAGAACAGGAGGGGGATCTTACCGAAGAGCCTAAATGCGATGTATCACCTTTTGACATCTCATTCTCCAAATTTGGATGATCACCCTCTCCCATATGACGCCTTCGAGATGTCTAAAAGAAAATTCATTACATCATATAATGAATTTTACCTCAAATAAAATAAGTTTAATTTGTATTTTCAAATACATTTAAATTAATCTAAATTAAATATATCCATTAAATCATCACTAATATAAATTAAGTGCATTTACTATTTAATGCAAATACTAATAATAACGATAAAGCAGCAGTTTATACCAAAAAATTGTTAAGAACATAATATTAATTACATCCTTCTTATTTTATACTAGTGTTTCATTTAATTCTCTCAGTTTATAAGAATATCAGTTCATTACTGGAACATGAAAGAATGATATTCACAAAATTTACGTGCAGGAAAATCAATCCAACAGCACCAACAATCACTGAAGTTCATTACCAGAAAAAAGAGGTATCATTAATGGAAATCTTTATCAAAAAATCGGAATTCCATTTCAGAGAAAGAGGAAAAACTTATTTAATGCAAAACATGAAATAGAAATCTGCTAAAAAATTACAGATTGAGTGTAATGCTAAAAAAACATGGCGAGAGTTTTAGAATTAAAAACACTACAAATTTTAGTTGAAGAAATCTTTCAAAAACCAGATCACAAAAATGAATCTCAATTCTACAATTATAATTTCAAATTTGCAATCTCTAAAAATTTAATACAAAAAAAGTATAAGCTAATCTTCTAATTCAATAACATTATTTTACATGGTTTGTCAGTTGTCATTAATTGTTTAATACTACTAAATAGGTTTATGCTCTATTGTGATCAAATGTAATGCCATAAACTGGAACTTAATATTGTGAAATTTAACAAGAAATAAAAATTAAAAATCAATGGAAAACTCAATTTATAAAATAATTTTAATATTAAAAGAAATGTTTTTTAATACGCGACTTAAGAAATGAATATATTAAGAGAGATAAAAAAGGACAGAAGAACAGGAGAGGGATCTTACCGAAGAGCCTAACTGAAATGTATCACCTTTTGACATTTCATTCTGCAAATTTGGTTGATCAACCTCTCCCATATGACGCCTTTGTGTCTAAAAGAAAATTCAATACATTTTATTTGAGTTAAAATTCATCATATGATAAGTTTAATTAATATTTTGAAATACATTTAAATTAATCTAAATTAAATATACCCATTAAATTATCACTAAATTAAATTCATTTACTATTTAATGCAAATGCTAAAACTAATGATAAACCAGTAGTTTATACCATCAAAGTGTAAAGTAAATAAAATAATATTAATTACATCCTTCTTTCTTATACTAGTGTTCCATGAAATGCTATCAGTTTCTAAGAATACCAGTTCATTATTGAAATATGAAAGAATGATATTCACAAAATGTATGTGCAGGAAAATCAATCCAACAGCACCAACAATCATTGAAGTTTATTTCCAGAAGGAAGGAGTATCATTAATAGAAATCTTTATCACAAAATCGGAATTCCATTTCTGAGAAGAAAGAACCGCTTAATGCTAAACATGAAATAGAAATCTGCTAAAAAAATTGCAGATTAAGTATACTGCTTAAAAATCATGACAATACTTTTTTGAATTAAAGATACTATAAATTTTAGTTGAAGAAATGTTTCGAAAACCAGATCACATAAATGAATCTCAATTCTACAATTATAATTTTAAATTTGCAATCTACAACAATATAATGCAAAAAAAAAAAA